>CALYDF020007223.1:0-12925 GCA_944474145.2 Dicrocoelium dendriticum | reverse complement strand
TCTCAGATAAAAGAAAATGCCCTTCTACAGTTATAATACCGCTTAAAGTAGCACAAAATTACACTGGACTAGCTTTAGCGCCTGAATACGCTGAACTTAAAAGCAACACAATACGTGCAGTATTTTGCGAGTTATTCGCAATTAAATGCTGGTCTACGAATAAGGCCATTTTTATTTTTCGCTAAAAATGGCTTTCTGCTTTGCAAGCAGATAGCAGAAAAAAGAAAAGAAAACACAAAAAGTAGGGAAGCGGCATATGATCTAGATGGGCATGGCTATCCAGAAATGCTCTAATTAGCCCGTAATACCCTGCGACAACTACGGGCTGCGCAGGTGGCCGAAAAGTAAACTTTGCAGGCATACATGATAAATATATGCAAATAAGGGATGGTTTTGCGCGAAAACACTAGAAATCCAGCAAGGAAAATTATATCTACATGGGAATTCAGGGGAGCCTGTAATTAACTCACGGTTAGAAGGCCACAGCATACCGTTTTCAGGGGATACTGAGCCACATAAACAACCAGTAAAATAGAGTTTAGCATTTGTTAAGCCTCTAAGCTTTGCTAAATCTTATAACAAGGCCGCATGAGCCAGGTCTACCTGAGTAAACCA
This sequence comes from Dicrocoelium dendriticum, assembly GCA_944474145.2. NCBI lineage: Eukaryota > Metazoa > Platyhelminthes > Trematoda > Plagiorchiida > Dicrocoeliidae > Dicrocoelium > Dicrocoelium dendriticum. The sequence goes on along the minus strand of CALYDF020007223.1, from coordinate 12,310 downwards.
GGGGATCTTTCAGATCGGCTGACAGGTTCCGGCCTGCAAAATGGATACATTACTTAGCTAAACATCACAAGATGTATCCCATAGAGCCGATTTTCTATATTCATGAGGCTCTGTCACTAACATCAGTGAGCTACAGGAGCCTGTCACCAATAATAAAGAAATAAGCATGGGAAAATTTAGTAAAATTTAGCTAATTGCATTTGGGCGTGAAATCCGTTTTGGTCTACATTGGTTGGGCTTTAACAGCTCTACTTCTGGTGGTTGAGCTTGCTCACACTTGAGTTATTGTTATGCCTCGTGTGTAGATGCACACTATTGTGCAGCTCTTTGATGAATTTTGATTTATTTCTCTCCATTCTTAAGTTCCGAAGATAGTGCCGGCGGTGTTCATCCAGATGGCAATGTTAACTGGTACTCTAATGTCACGCCGACAATTTCTTTTGTGATTTTCCTGGCAAGAGCTATTCTAGCACCCGAAGCAAAGAGCGATAAGGTAAATCGGGAGTAGAATAGTAACAAAAACCAGTGGGAGCTGGTCGTTCACCCACCATTACGCATAACGCATGGTAGGCTTTAGAGCCAGCTAAAAGATAAATGATACACGGGCGGCCAAGTTAAGAAAAGTGGTGGTGGAAAGTTTCTGGTGCTCCAGCCAGCCAGTGTGACAGGGGCCTCTCTGTCGTTGATTAGCTTTCGTGCCAGTGAAATGAAATCTGGAAATGAGAGTGTTTTACGAGCAAAAGCAGTTAAAGAAGAGGATCTGGTTTTCATTATGACTGTCTACTAGTGTTGCCAATAGCGAAAGGCACATGTATACCAGATATAGCTAAGTATATGGGGCCAAGAGAGAATAAGTGGAGGGCAAAATGTCTGATTCTTGGGCCTAGAACTTTCAAAGTACGCTCTTTGTCAACAATAAGCAAGATATAGGTTTTATTTTGCTGTTTACCTACTGATAGTGTTTGGAAACTACTGAGTATAGTAACTAGTGCTCAGACTTAATGAAAAAGCTTCAATTAGGGCCCGCTGGCAACCGACATCTAGGAAGACACATAAAGGTTCATTTAAAGCCGGCATTTAGACGATTTTGGACAATTCTAATGCTAAGCTTGGGTGCATCAGCAGCAGAAAACGCTTTCATCATCCTATGCAAGGCTTAGGTCTGGTAGCATGCCTTTACTAGGAGTACCATAGAGGTCATAAGCCTAATACTTTTTCCACGGATCCAGTGGTCAAGAGGTTGGAAAGTGACAAATGTAAGTCTGAAGAGAAGGAATGAAGATGTAGATAAGAAATAAGGATTGAAGGAAGAGGTCGTTGAAGAATAAGATCATATTGTATTCCGTGTGCTATTCTTAAACCCTGAGCAAATGGAGGTGCAACCAGTCTGAGCCTGATGAGGAACCTGCGTTCAGATCTAGTAGTAAATTCTAGCTAGCACCTGCCTCAATATAGATATGTCCCAAAGGTACTGTATGTGCAAGCACATGACGGTTTTCATTGTCTCCCTTCGGGTCCACTGAAGAGAACCGTAGAGCCAAGCCGTCAGCTTTAGCGTCATCATCATAAAGGATTCTACATGGTACATTTGTAGAGAGTGTAGGGTCTCCACAACCGCCCTTGGAAGGTCTGTTGAGGTAGAAAAATAGTTTTTCGACCTAGCAAGGGGTGGTTCAGCCAAGCTATGCGCGTACTGTGGTCCTTTTCACGGTCTTGCAAGCAGCAGAATGTCAAGGCGGCCTTGCATTCAGCGGCCTGATTCTAAGCAGGAATGTTTGAATTTTTGTTTCAGGTTGGCCCTGACCTCTCGGTCAATGCAGGGGACCCTTAGCGATAGGCCTGTGGCTGTGGAACTGGACGGCCACCTTAATAAGTAGCTTCCACTGGTAGGCTAGGTTGTCCCAAGCAGCGTCGAGTTCAAAGTGTTATGGGACATTCTAGTCCAGCCTACTCGCTGCCCTCCTTACCTTGGACGCGTCGGTCCGCCAGACCTTTCGACGCTGAGCGCTCCGGGCTTGAATAGCTAGGCGCTTAGTCCATAAGAGAGAGCTTGTAGTATGTTCGCTTTTACCAATCGGCTGCAAAAGTGTCAATTCCAAAACAACCAACAAAGCCGAAGTGAGCACATGTTCAAGTGTGTGTGGAGTCTGACTTGGGCGAAGCTGAACGGGCGGTGTTATAGGCTGGATGCCCGTCGTTTTGAGGACGGTTTCAAGGAGGCTAACGTCAAAGGACTTAGGCGAAAGAAGGCAGTGTAGTAGTACCCAAGTACCATCCGGGACATTGAAGTCACCCACAATAACACAATCTCGGCGGTTCCCGTGTGATTTGGTTTAGTCTCGGACAGAGGGGCCAGATACCTACGACGCTTTCTAGACAAGGCCAAAAATAAGCGCTTTGTATCCGTCATTGCTCCTGCAGAGTCGAGTGAGCGTAGACTGGCAGATTACTGCTCTTTGCATTTCGGTATGTCATCCTGAAAGCTGATAATCGGGGAGGTACACAGCTGAAGCGCATGGTACAGTCCCGCGCTGGTGCCAAAACAAACGGTGTGCGGCCGTCCGGTACCAAAGGAGCATTGGACAGTTTAGGAACGAGGTGTGACCAACCTCCTGTAGGCCACGCATTTAGAAGACATTATCCAAGTTTTACAATGTAACCTGATTACCAGCAGCCAGCAACGACCTTGATCTGGACCTTGTCTGCCAATAACAAACTCCTCGTGCAACTACTGAGAGGTTCATTTGAGAGTCAGTTGTATCGATTTAACCTACGTAACAATGTGCAACACGTATTCCGGAAAGGAGTTAGGTGTCGGATGTATCTACTGGTGGCTCGCGACAGTTGGGCGGATGCCGTGGATAACGGCCACGTAATGGCCCTGCTTTTCGTTGACTTTGCCAGGGCCTTTGATGTGGTACCTAATTTGAGGCTAGTACAAAATCTGACCTCTTAAGGGGCGTCTGGCCGCGCCCTTCATTGGGTGGCTGCCCTCTTGGATGGTAGAAAATAGTGTCTACGGGTAGGCCGTGGCCTATGGTTTGGAAGTCTGACTTCAGTCATTTCGCCACTGGGCTCGGTAGTTGGACCGTTGCCGTTCTCTACCTATGTGAATGACTTGCCAGCGGAGCTTGAGTTATCGTCGCTGCTATTTGCTAATGTCCTGAAGCGGTAAAACATTGTCGGTGTTACTGGGAGTATCCATAGTTAACAGACTGGCGGGAAACCGTTTGAAGTAGGTGTTCTCAACTCCAGCTACACATTCAAGAATGGTTGTATAGCAGGAATGAACCTATTGATTAAATAAAGCAACAAATTAGGTTAAACTAAAGGAAAAGCGTTAATGCAATGCCAAGAGCTAAAAGAATGTTATAACCAAAATGATACGTAGCTACCTAGATACACTTCTAGACGGGCTAGAGACCGCGCCCTTAAAGGGATCAGACCAATATTTACGTTAGTCCTATGCTCTTGCATGGGAGTTGGAAAATGTGCGTTGGTGTTCACCTTGGCAATTACGCATGCGTTGGCATTGTTTAGTGTACAGCGCAGTCCTCAGCCTTCTACATCCAACCTGTGCAACTGATTTTATTATGAAGAATACTTTAATGGAGTACAGATCATTCCGGCTTCGTAATAAATAAATAAATAAATAAATAAATAAATACTTTATTCTCGACTATGCGAGGCACGCCCATGGAGGCATGATCAGATATGTACAACTGTACAAACATTTTATGGCAACTGTGACAGTAATAGTAGAAAATTGGTCGTATGTCCATGGTAAAATAAATAAATAGATAGTTTATTCTCAGTTTCATAGAGACGCACCAAATTAGGCATGATCAAGGTTTAAAACTGTTGTGTATCACGATGATACTCCAAGTTCAATGGTGTATAGTTGAGTGCACCAAAACCTTGTTTAGGCTCCAGTGCTCATGGATCACTACATGGCAAATTTACCCCCAACTTGTATCTTGACGCAAGAGTTTTTGCGCGCCACAGCGCCATCATGGCCCTTGATTTGGCTAAAACCTGACAATATGCTCGCTCATATGGACTACATCTTTTCGTTTATTCCTTTCGTTAAAAAGAAATGTTTTAATATTCCAAAGAAGCTATGCTTGTATGCATATTTGACCACGCCTTTACAGGTGTGTATCGTTTTACAGAGAATATACCATTTATTTATTTACTTATTTATTTATTTATAGCTGTTGGGGTAGTAGACGCCCAGCTTCAAATTCTTCTGGTTATCTCAGGAGATATCGAGCTCCTTGTTTTTCTTGCTTGCAAAGGTTGCGCAGAGACGTAGTTGTGCAGGTATGTTTTAGTAACAAGGTCCAATTCACCACAACATTCCTTTAACTCTTTGAACTGTTCCGGCCCGTTTACTCGTCACCCTTATCGTTGCGCACATAGAAGGAACAAAGAGCGGCGGAATTATACGTAATGCGGAAATAATAAAAATAATTTCGAAAAATGCAGCTAACCTTAAAAACGGGTTTGTTAGGAGAACACTAAGGCGGCGTACTTCACTAGAAAAATACAATTATAAAACTAGAACTAAACTTTTCTTGCATTGAAGTTGATTTCTGGCGCTAAATTATAACCTGAGTAACTGTTAGCAAAAGGAAAAACCTTTTCTACGGCTAGAATATTGCCTAACGTAGCAGAAAAGTAAGCTGCTCAGGACAAGGCATAAGCGCTGATTACGTCACAAGTAAAAGAATACGATACCTGCTGTAGTTCTTGAGTTATTCGCAATTGAATGGTGGTCTAGGAACAAACCTCTTATTTTCCACTAAAACCAGCTTTCTACATTGCAGGCAGATATCAGAAAAAGAACGTGTGAATGAGCATCTGCTCCTACGCAAGTTTAGACGCCATCCATAAACAAATATTTTATAATTATTTAAAAATATATAACTAAAAATATTAGTTTTTATATAGTGACGCCATTACTGCAATACCAAGCGTTAACAATTGTGTCCAATTAATAAAATTAATCTTAGGATGCGGTATAATAAAACCAATGATCATATACATCCGCAAGTTTAGATGGAAGCATTTCTCACTTTGCTGTACTTTCCCTCGCGCAAGGGCTCGTCAGCATCAGGGTAAAGCTTGCCTTACCCAACCACACAGCATAATCTGCCTAATTAGGGTCCAGTAGTTACGTACTTCGTATTCTTAGTGGTTCTGTAGCTATGCAGCACGCATTGTATAAGCTTTTGGACTGGTCTACTTTAGGGTTTCTGCGCATAAACCAGGCAACGTGCTCAGTTCTTCGAATTGGTGGAGGTTGTCCTCCTGCGGAGCCCTTGGTCGGTGGAGTCGAATGCCCATGTGCTTCTAGCCAGATTGCTCTGGGCGTCGTACAAGGTTCGACTTTACACTCCGGTGACAAGCAGAAGCAGGCCTCAAGCAGCGTTATCCACTTTTCGTGCTTAGTACGACAGTTTTTCGGAGGCTTTACTACAGCCAGTTTACGAAATTGTTTAAGTTCCGTTTAGATGGGACCGGAACGATAGGATAATGCCGTGAATGTTCTTTCTTTTCGTATCCTTGAACCAGGAATTGGTAAGGCTGCTTAAGATGTTTCAAGTTCAGGTGGGACTGGAACGATTGCAAAAGCCCTTGAGTCTTCATTCTGGAGCGGATTGTTGAGCCAGTGAATTATGAGGTGTTACGTGATGTTTCTGGATCTAAAAGGAAACCCCCAAACCACACCCTGAGCAACTAACTACCGCCCACCATCCCTACATTGGCAACCCGCTGTGTAGGTCAAGCGAACTAAGGAGTACTTAGAAAGCACAGCAAATATAAACAGAAAAGGAAGTCATTTAAACGAAGGCTAATGCTAAACAGTGAGGATAAGGACATATTATGAACTCAAAGTTGGAAGTTGGACGTGGTCAGGAGCCGGGAAAGCTTGCGTTTTGCCACCCAAATGCGTCTAACGGAGGTTGGAAACAATTAACCGTAGGTTCACTGACTACACTTACGGGAAGCGAGTTACACCGCTTGATAACTCTACAGGATAATCGAGTCTTCGCTCTGATGCAGTCGGAAGGCAGCTTGTGTAGCCTCATGTGATGACCGCGAAGACAAGACAACCTGGCCGGGTTAAATAGCCAGCTCAAGTCCAGTCCAACCTTTCCTATTAACAAGCAGTAAGAATTAGGTCTCCTCGAAGCCGTCGGTAGTGCAGTTAATACATATACAGGCTAAGTAGACGCGCTGGGTACGATTGCGTCGGTAACCCCTCGACCAATTTGATACCTACGCTTAACAACCGCTTGAGCTCCATTTTGTCCCGCACAAGGCAGGGTGGGCAAGCCGGGTCGCAGTATCTCAGATGGAGCCAAAGGAGGACTGGGAACAGCTGCACAAATTTTTCAGCAGGTAAGACCCCGAAAGAACGGCGCATTAACCACAACGTTCTAAAAACCCTACTTATGGCCTTATTCCAGTGGCCACCAGAATATAATGACGAGGAATGGGCGACGTCTAAGTCTACATAGTTGGAGACAAGGGGAGTTCGACCTCATTGAGCACGTATTCCGAAAGTGGGAAAGTTGCCCTTATACGATAGAACACTTAGGCTGATTAATGGGCAGTAGTCACAAACTAGTCCAGTCCTAGCATCTGCCCATGGCGCGCTAAATGGTCTCAGAAGCGCCAGGAACATTTACAACCTACCATTGGTTAAGTGAATCAGCAAATAATAGTGATGTTACCCCAAGCTCTCCATGGTGGTCGTTGATGTGGGCGGAGAACAGCATCGGTCCAACGACGGAGCACTGTGCAACACCGCGAACGACCGCTTGTTTAAACTATAAGCTGCAACCCAAGGGCACACACTGCAATCTTCCCTGCAAGAATGCAGACACCCAGTGAAGGACACGGACATATACTTCGTAATAGTTCAGTTGTTGTGCCAGCCACTAGTGGTGTACCCTATTAACTGCGTTCGAGAAGTCGACGAAAATATCTCTAATTCGCGGCCATTGTCCACTGCCTCGGACCAAGATTCATGAGCAACCAACCACCTCGTCAGACACGAAAATCCCTTCCGGAATCAGCGTTTTGCACTGCAGACTAGATTAACTCTTATTCAGGCGACCTGCCAACGAAACACTCACCAGCTTTTTAAGCACTTTGACCACGAAGCATTTCAGACTGACTGGTCTATGCTTTGCTGCCAGACTCCTGCCACCAATCATGAAGGTAGTGCAGATGCCAGCATCCTTCTATTCAGAGTGTAATGTACTAGGCAGCATGAAAGGCCATTGTCGGTTTGTACACCGAGGTCTCATTCAAAAAAGGAACAGCAAACGTTACGAGCAAGGTGGCGACATACATATAAAAGGACCTTGATGCGTAAAAATACCGAAACGTACTGCAATTTCGTTACCGATATTACTAAGAGCATGCACCCTGCAAAAGGCAAAATAAGCTCACAATGAAGCTATCTAGGTAGAGCACGAGTAATTGCGCAAGTGCTAATAATGCGCCAGCTGTGCGTTAATGCGATAACAGCCAGGGCAAACAATCGCACGTCTGGGAAATAAAACCAACCTGAACAAATAATGGTTCAATCATTCAGTGGTGTATGATGGGCTAAAAAGCATAACATTACAAGATGTTCGGGAAGGATATGCAAAAGAAAGTTAAAATCAAACTGTTCCATCACGGAACGTGAAATATCAGTGGTTAAATCATTGTACTTTAGCAAAGTGTTGTGTATCGTTTATCACTAAGCTGAAAGCCTAAGAGACTTCCGAATGTCTTCAAATCTGGTGCTTTCACCACATATTTTGGTAATGCATTCCAGTGAGAACAGGTCCTAAGTGAGTAAAAATACTGCCTACAATCCAGACGGGAGTGTTGCGTCATTAGTGTCAGGTGGTTGCCTCGGTTTGATTTGTAAGGGGCTAGACTCAACGGTGAGGTGCATGGGTGCTCGTTTTCAGTTAGTATCCGGTATGTGAGAGTAAGATCTCCGCGAAGCCGTCAGTATGCTAAGGAGAACACACGGAATACACGAAGACGCAGTTCGTGAAGTATACCGGATAGTCCACGCGTTTTCTTTGGGGCTCTTCTTTGGGGCTGTTCCAATAGGCGGAAGTCTCGTTTTAACCATGGACGCCAGGCCAGAATTGCATATGTAACCTGAGGACAAATGTAGGAGTTAATTAGCAATGACACTAGCAGTCACTCAAAAGAGCCGAAAGGTACCCTCAAAAGTCTCAAGTTCAAACTCGCCACACGTGCTGCTTTTGACATTGGAGCGAATTTCCGAAGCCCTCTAGCACGATTATGCCTACATCGCATTCACTAGTCACGTGGTGCATGACGTGTTTCCCCAAAAATAGGTGTTGACGAAGCTGCTGCGCACCAGCAGCCGGTGGCACATTGCAGGGTTCAGTGGGAGCTTGGTCCTTTCTTCACTTCCTTATTCTGTACCTTCGATTTCTCTTCCTATCCTTTGCTTACTTCACGTGACTGCCAAAGCAGGGACTCCTAGAGAAGGAAACGTGGGCGTTAACTAGTTGGCCAGGGTGCGATACGGGTGTTTCCGTTTTAGATTCATCAATAACTGCGCACTTCGTCAATTCCTGGCTCAAAGATCCACTCAAGATGGAACACTCACGGGATTCTCCTATCGTTCCAGTCTCTATCTGAACTGAACTGAACTGAACCATTTAGCCTGGTGTACCGGAACACACGCCTCTCCAAACCAATTTTTCATGTCAACAATTAACCATTCTCGCCATTACTGATCGAGATTTCTAGTTGAAATAATGTGGAAAACAGTGTTTGAATAAACACTGAAACAAAATTTGACCATCGTCAAATTTTCTCTGATTCAAGATATCTTGGATCCGCAGGGCTCGGTATTGGGGCCATAGTTGTTCGCGATCTATGTAAATGACTTGCCGGGAGAGCTAGGGGTGTCATCACTAATGTTTGCTGACGACCTTAAGCTCTGGAATATTGTGGATATCCCAGGGGGTCCTGAAATAATTCAGCGTGCCTTGGATAGGCTCTCGGAATGGTCTACCTTATGGTTGATGCCCATAAATAGGGCCAAGTGCTCTGTTCTCCGAATCGGAGCTGCTAATCCTCCCACGCGATATGTTGTCGGCGGTGGTGAACTCCCAGTTGTCACTCAGCAGGTTGATTTAGGAGTCGTACACGCATCAGCACTTCATGCTGGAGACAACTGGAAGAAGGCTGCTTGTCGAGGGTTTGGTATGATGTGGTTTAGCCGCCGCTCTTTCGGAATCCTAACGGCCAATTTGTTTGTGAAGCTATTCTCGGCATTCGTCCGACCCCACCTGGAATATTGTATTCAGGCTTGTCCACCATGTCTTAACCGAGACAAAATGGATTTGGAGAGGACGTTAAGAGTGGGCACTCGGTTAGTGCAGGGTCTACGGGGACAGACGTATTCTGAACGCTTGCTCAGTTTGGGGATGTACTCAATGCACTACCGAAGGATAAGAGGGGACCTGATTCTCACTTATCGTATTTTGACGGGTAAGATTGGCCCGGACTTGTCAGGGCTATTTAGTTCCACTACCTAACCTAATCTCCGCGGTCACCCACTGAAACTGCATAAACCACGGTCTGATATGATTAGGACGGAAACGCTTCTATCACACCGAGTTATAGATCGCTGGAATTCGCTTCCAGATCCCGTGGTTAGGGAACCTACGGTTAAGGGTTTTGCGCGCCAGCTCGATTCTCTCGGGTGGCAACAGCAAACCTTTCCTTTTTCCTAGCTGACTCACTTTCACTTTTCAGTTCTTTTTTAATGGCTCAAATATCTTGGTATTCCACTTGCTTAGCTCTTTCTACCTTCTCTTTTGCCTTCTGAGTTTACGTTTTCTCTTTTTTACTCCAGCAGGGACTGCTAAAGCAGGATACGTGGGCATTAATTGGTTGGACAGGGTGTGATGCGGTCCTTGTTTTAGGTCCATCAGTATTTCAAAGTTCGCCAACTCCTGGTTCAACAACCGGCCGAAGAAGGAACACTCACGGGATAATCCTATCGTTCCAGTCCCGCTTGAACTTGAACTTGGATGGACTAAAGTGGTACTGGCCAAAGCGTCTTCCTGACGCTTACTGGTAATTTTGCGGTTGTTTCCTTTTTTAATCCCGTTTTACACCCTGTTTTGCCTTTTTATTGTGGTCGTTTTACAATCGTATACGTGTTTTTAAATTCTGCTTTGTTTTCCACCTCAACATGGTCGTCTCGCGAAAAGCCGAGGCGGATGAACCCCTTGCGTCTTCGTTTGATGAGTCAAATGCAGTTTGCAGCAATTTTGCCTGTTCAAGGCCAGCCACGGATTCATCTGGCGGTATGCAGTGTGATGTTTGCTCTCGTTGGTATCACAAAAGTTGTACCGGCCCCCGAGCGAATCAGTACAATATGCTATCATCCAGTGAAAACCTTCCGTTTAGATGTGCTGATTGTTGCTCTCAGAAAGCGAAGCTCCCGGCTTTCACGTGTGCTGAATTCAAAGCACTAGCGTCCAGATTCACAGTTGTCGAGAACGCATTAGCCGAACTTGCCTCACTTGCCTCGCTCAACTCTAAAATGGATTTGATTATGAAATCCCTGAATATTGCGAAGGTGGACGCTGTAACGGACTGTCCTTCTGCTGTCAGTCCAACAGTTGACGAGGCGTTCATCCTACCGGACGCTCCAGTTCACGTGGATATAACTGACACAGATGCCTCGGACGGCATTGTTGCCCCGCCCCAAATGGAAGGCGAGTCAAAGGCTCCTGGTCCATTGAAGAATAAGCGTAAGAGGGCAAGGAAAGCGCGCAAACCGTCCGCTCCCAAACAGGAAGGTGATAAAATGCTCGAGAAACAATCGCCTGATTTGGAAACACCACCTGGTGTTGCACTTCCCTCAGCGAGACAAGAGGTGCCGTCGCCTTCGGTCCCACCGATTCCTGTCAAACAACCATGTGGCTTGGATGGTAGAGCATGTGATGTAAATACACCTCGTCGAGGCGATTCTTACGCAGATAGCACTGTGATTTTCTGAAATGTCACTGAATCCACTGCCGCTCTTCCCACCGAGCGTCTGCTTGATGAGCTTGGTTGGCTTAAAGTTTGCGTGACCAGGCTTTTACCACCAGGTTTACCTGGCGTTAATGTCAGGAAGCTCGTCAGATTGGGGAACGTTCCGGTTGGTCAACTAAATCCTCGACCTCGTCTGCTTAGGGCGGTCCTCTCCACCCCAGAAGAGCGCAGGGCCTTACTGAGATTTGCCTTCAAGCTCAAAGGTACCAACGTCAGTGTGCAACCAGAGCTTCCGTTAGCGGATAGGTTAAAGTTAAAGGAAGTCATCAGAGACCTAAAAGTCCGGCGTGCAGCTGGCGAGCAAGGTCTACGATTGGTGGGTTTTCAGGTGGTCAGCCGGCGGTCCTTTTCCGCCCTGCCAGAACCTAAACTACTTGCGCACAACCCAGGGCTGGTCGTGTAGAAGCCCACCAAGCAGTACTTAGTAACGTGCGTAGCCTGAGGACCAAGATGTGCGAGGTGGGTCTGCTCGTAGACAAATCTCGTCCAGATATACTTGCTTTCACTGAAACGTGGCTGTCTAAGGAAATCACAGATGGCGAAGTACATCTGCCTGGCTACGCACTGTTCCGCGCTGACCGCTCCACCGGCCGTCAATGGGGTGGTGTAGCTCTTTATGTGAGTTATCATATCGACGTATTGAGGACCAGCGTTTTTCAGTCTCTCCACAAATCTGTTGAGGCTCTCGCAGTCCTGAGTTGCGCTTCCTTGGTTCATCTTACGGTTGTGTTAGTGTATAGAAGCCCTATGAGCACCTCAAATGGAATCATTGAGTTTATACGCACTCACTCTGCGAACAAGTGTCTGGTGCTGGGAGACTTCAACCTCCCAGAAGTTTGTTGGGATGATCTATCTTGCAGTTCGACGCTGGAATCGTTCGGTACAGAACTGCTGGACTTGACGCTGCAGGTGCCACTACACCAGTTCGTAGTCCTCCCCACCAGGTACATATGCAATCAGCAGCCGCCTATCCTAGATCTTGTTTTTGCTAAGCCATTTGACTTTGTAAATGACATTAAATATCACTCGCCTCTTGGCGCTAGCGATCACGTTTGCTTGTCTTTCCAGTGTGTTCTTATCAGGTCTTGCCAAGCTACTACCGGTTGGTATCCGAACATCTGGGCCGCGGACTTCCAAGCCATGTGGGATAGAGCTAGGTCATCGCCATGTGTGAGATCTGAGACCGATACTGTTCACATAG
>CALYDF020007222.1:0-12690 GCA_944474145.2 Dicrocoelium dendriticum | reverse complement strand
ATATGAAAATCTTTCGGCGAACATTCCCATTACTAATGTGATATTGCCACCGTACGCCAGCAATTCTCCGGAGGCAGCGACGATCAAAGACAAACAGTCTCTGAACGTTTTGTTGCACAGACCGTCTTACATCAGTAGAGCCGGACCGTTCTCACCGTGGCATTGTAGAATCGGCCCTTCAAGGAGAGACTCAGGTTGCATCGATAACAGAGATGAGGAAGATTAGCAAACGCAACCGGGGCCTTGCAGATGCGCAAGGAGACCTCATCCGCTAAACCTCTGGCACTGATGCAGTTTCCGAGGTAAACGAACATGTCTACGCTTTCATAGAAGGACTTGAAAAGGTAAAGATGGGAGTAACTCCTAGGCAGTCCTGTACGAAGACCGTGCACTTCGAGAGTGCAAAGGTCATTCCATACTGGGAGACAGACACCTCCAACCTGCACAACGCATTTTGGACGCCCTGTGAGGAATCGCAAATTACTGCGACGTCGTCTGCATACTACAAATGGCGAAGTCGGTCCCCCGAAAGCAGCACAATGTCGCTGGGTCTGCAGTTCACTAGAGCGCTCCCCAGGATGTCATCTATAGCAACATTAAGCAGCAAGGGTGAATCTTGGCAGCTTTGTCTCAAGCTACTGATGATACTAAAGGGGGCTGAAAGTCCGCCGTATTCCCGATTTCGGCTCGAGGTTCGAGAGTTGGTGCCTCGAAGAATGTTGAGGTATTTCTCAGGCATTCCGCTTCTCAAAAGACAGCTCCAGAGAACAGCTTAGTCAACTGAGTCAGACGCTTCTCGTATGTTTAGGAAGATAATGCTCGTTGGCCCGCCGAACGTTTGACGGCTCTTGATTATTTGGCGGAGAACAAAGATGTGGTCGATACAACTCCGGCTAGAGCAGAACCCAGCTTGCTCTTCCCGTATCTTTTGTTCGCCTAAAAGACCGAGTCTCCTTATAAGCAGGGCGGCGAGCACTTTAGATGCAACGCAGATGGGACTAATGCCTGTGTGGTTAGCACAGTCTGACCGGGCACCCCTTTTGAAGGCGGGTATGATATCCGCTAGACTCCAATCTGAGGTGACTGTTTCCGAGCTGCAAACCTTTCGGAGTAGGGAAGTTAACTCCCGAACAAGTGATGGACCTCCATCCTTGAAAAGAGCCGGAGCGAGTTCGTCTGGGCCAGAGTGCTGAAGCATCTACACACCAGGGAACACTCTAGATTCCTGAGTGGGAACACATCGGTGCTGCTGGCCAGTTAAGCTGCTGCTCAAAATGCGCGGTCCAATACTCAAGTCGGACGTTTTGACAGTGGATAGGCTCGCCATTTGTTTCGCATAAAACTTCGCTTGCAGTTGACCGTCTGCCGCCAGTAGATCGAATCAGGTGGAACGGCTTTCGGAAATTCCTCCAGTTGACCTTCTGTTCCGTATGAATGATCGGTTGCTTCCACCACCCCTTGTGATCCTCCCGGAGGAGCTGTTTGTGTCCAGCGTTAGTAGTTTTGCCTAGTGCATGGTACTCAACGCCAGCTGGGAATGGTCGACGAGCTTCGAGAAGTTGGAGGGATCATGCAGGGTACCAGTGTTTGACAGGACTACTGGTGAAACCACAGGCCATTATCGCAGCGGATGTGTGCCCAGTGCATTTCAATGTCAGATTTGAGGTCAGCGCATCCTGAAACGCGCTGAGGACGCTTGGGGCAGTAAGCTGAACCACGTCAAGCCGTTTCCGACCTCGTCGCTGGACGTCACCATGGCGTAAAGCGACCTTGGCACACTCACTGGCGCGTGATCCCGAGTGAGCTAAGTACTCCGGGTGGATTTGCAGTCCTGTATGCAGGCTCGCCAGCTTTAACTGATGGCAACGGGGTCAATTTGCATCCATGGCTGGTCTGGAGATGGAGGCCTCCAGGTCGCGCGCTGGCGCCAAGATCGCCTAAAGCCAGTAGTCGACAGGAAGGGTCCGTGATCGGCGCAGAGCTGTAGTAGGCGATCGTCGTCCGTTCTGCGAGTGACATGGCCTTGTTGACGTCCGAGTTCACGATCTTCAACCTCAACTACACTGATCTGCCTGTTTAAGTCCCCTGCATGCCCACATTGTCTGAACGGCGCTTTTTCGTATAAGATCCGGCAGTTGACAGTAGAACTCATTTTTAACTGTCTCCAGGCTGCAGTCTGTAAAATCCTACGCTGCTACAACGGGCAAGCAACGTCTGCTAGTCCCGCGACTGGAAAGTCGCTTGAGGTCTCAAGTCGGGTCGCGCGGAGTCGACTATTGACAAGGATTCAGTCTAGTAGTGCTGCTCTGCACATGTGCTTATGTATATGACGAGAATACTCGCTCAAGGTGGTACGGTGTTGTATACTGGGAAACGGAAGGGGATTACCAAGGATGGAGGAGTTGAACAAACGTGGAATGGTGTGACTGAACTGTGGTGCGCTAGAGCGCGATATAGCATGTTCGACCGTCAGCACCTCGGCCGACGGTAGCATTAGCAAAAAGCAGAGGGAGAGAGCAGAGTCGTTGTAGCATTGGTCCATAAGTTGTGTGGGCATAGTACTTCCCGGTTGCCCTGGCCGATGAAGAATGGTATTTGTGTTGCGAGTTTCTTTGTCCATACTTCTCTCTCTCAGCTGGTGGCGGAGTGATCTGTGCGCCTGGTTTACAATCCTGTTCACTGGTTCGAATCCGTCTGCCGCCAGTGGATCGAATCAGGTGGAAAGGCTTTCGGATATTCCCCTCAGTTGGCCTTCTGTTCCATATTAATGACCGGCGAATTTGGGATCGTGCAGAGATCCAGTGGTTAGTAGGACTACTGGTGAAACAAAAGATCATGGCCACAGAATTGTGCATTGCGCTGCGGATGTGTGCCCAGTGCATTACAAGGTCAGAGCATGAGGAGCTATTGGGCTTTGGAACCAATGCATCCTGAAACGCGCTGAAAACGCTGGGAGTAGAAAGCTCCCGTTATGATAACGATGAGCGGTTGCTGCACATGTGTGAAGAGGCTCGTCTATTTCTGGTGAGCACTGACTTTCGACACAGCACCCGGCAGAAGGTGACCTGGCACCTGGCTGCCTCGGACGAGCCATGGACGCAAATCGATCACATCGCAATCAGTAACTGCTGGAGAGGCCGCGTCCAAAATTGCCGCTCAATTTGGTGCAAAAGCGTGGACTCCGACCACATTCTAGTGTGGGCAAACCTGCGGGTACGTTTTGGCTGACGTCCACAACAACGCTGTGAGCGCATAAATGCTTGCTAAGTGGCGAAGCCAGATGCTTTGAATGCGTATCAACGAACGCTAGCATGTGGATTGAGTAATAGCTAAATGAACACAATTGAAGATTATTGGTCGAATATTCGCCAGAGAGTATTAGCATACGGCATGTTTTCATGTGGTAAATCAGATGAAAAAATGGACATTGGGTCTCTACGCAATCACTGAAACTTTTAGACGCTCGCCGATACATTCCGGTTGGAAGCAAAAACAACGAGGTAGGTAAAAACCTCAGGGTGAAACTGCATGCTAACCTGGAGAGAGATGGCGAATCCTGGTGGTCTCATCGTGCATCGGAAATGAAGAGAGCCTTTGCTCTTCATAACCATCGGAAGTTATTCCGTGTGATACGGGAAACGGGCAGCAGGAGACTTGGTAGTAGTTAAACTATAGGCGACGAGAGTGGACAGTCCATCTACAGCTAGTCAAAACACTTAGAGCATTGGGTGGAACACTTGGAAAAGCATAAATTGGGGGTCGCCCGCCTTAAAACGCAGAACACCACAATGTGATTAGATCTGTTTGATCCCCTTAGATAGAAATAGCAGGCTTCGAAGCTGTGACCATTGGAATACTAGCCGATCCCACTACTCTTTTGATTGCCGAGTCAAGACGGACAACGCCTGGCACAACGGTTAATGACTGATTGCAGCGCCAGTTTGAATTACACCTTATGTGATTGGATTGCGACGCACAATTTCAATGCGGGGCGTGAGTTGCACTGAAGCGAACCTTGGTCAACTCGATCACTAGGACCAGAAGGAAATTGTGTTGCCAGCCTGAAAACACTACACACCACAACGCATTTAGACCTTGCTTGATCTCATCAGGTGGAGACAGCAGGCCTCGGAATCCGGGACCATTGAGATAATAGCCGAAATGTATAGTCATTTGGCTACTTGGCCACAAGATCGACAAGCTTCGTGCTGTGCAGTGTTTTCAAGCGAGTAACGCCTGATTCTTTGTCTTAGCTAATCCAAACACACGTTTACTCTGAAAAGCAGTTTAGTCAACCAGAGCTGCCATTTTCTTTAACAGTTATTGATCACTTTACCCCCCGGGCCATCCGCTTGGATCCGCTCTCACGCGCGGATTTCGATCGTGAGATCAGACAAGGCAGCAGGAACAGATATACTTCGTCCAACCTAGTTAAAATTCAGAACTGCTCTTGTAGGGTAACTGCACAACTTACTTGTGAAGCTGTTGGAGGTGACTGTCCATGTAGATTGGAACAGTTCTACTATAGTCTCAATGCCCAAAAGAGAGTCACGTTCGAACTGCGTCAATTACAGAGAGACCAATCGGATTTCAATTGCCTAATTTGCTTGGCTCCTTCGTACGCTATGGACTGAGTGAAACTCGTGAAGGCCAGATTCGTGAAGATCAAGCCGGCTTTCGTTGATGTCGGGGCTGCATCGATCACCTCCTCTATTTGCGTCGATTGTTGGTGCACCGCCACGTTTATTGGCGGCCCATCGTTGTCGTGCTCCTCGACATCAAAGGTGCTTACGATTCTGTGGACCGATGTGCCCTTTAGGACCGTCTACTCGGGAATGGTGTGCCCGAGAAATCGGTTAGGTTCAATTTAACAAATATGATCCGAGTACCGGTGCGGTGGATCCAGTTGCCACGACTCACATCGTAACAATAACGATAAACAGCAACAGCATGAGAGTGGATTTGGGTGCTATAGAATATAGAGGAAACGGAAGCAAGAAGTAAATGCGTTAGACTAATCAGGATGGAACGAAGGTTAACAATCAGATGAAATAAACCGAATGCAGGAACACCACTGACTGCCTGACTGCGCCAAGTCTGATATGGTCTCCAACCATTGGTGTGGACCGTCCACAGGCCCTCATCCACGAAGACGGCAAGCATCAGCCTGAGCAAGTCTCGCAGTCAATTTCTTCATGCCTCGATTCCATGTCATAGATTAAGCACCTCGAGGTTTCGCCCAACTTGGTGCAACCACGGCGTATAATGCTCGCCGAGGTAGCCAATCAACGGGCATACAGAGAGCATTACCCAACCAACTCAAGCGAATAAGATTTAGCAAACACTCGAGTAAGACACCAGAAGGCTTATTGACAAAAACCAACTGGTGTATCACAGCATTGCTCATCCGGTGTTCTCACCGGACGTGAACAATACTCTGAAAGCACCGGTCGTCAAAGAGGGCCAAGCGTTTAATACCATCATTGCGAACTGGCCACGTATCTGATCCAAACAGTAACATCGGCTTTACCGCAGCGTTATATACCAAACCTTTCACTGACAGGCTGATATTCCACCGTCTCCATAGATGGTTGAGCCACTGAAAAGCCAAACGGGCCTTGCTGATACGTAAAATAACTCCCGTAGTGTTGTGACCACCAGAGATGACACAGCTACCAAGGTAAGTGAACCGATGCACCACATCCAGTGGCTGTTCGGAAAGAGCTAAAACCGGAGGTATCGACCCAGTACTGCGACGGCACTTTGCACTTTGAAGGTGCAAAGTACATACCGAACCGTGCAGCGCTACGCACAATTCTATGTAGCAGTGTTTCCATAGCCAACGCATCAGACCCAAGAAGAACTATGTCGTCCGCACACTCCAGGATTGTCAATCGGTCACCTGGTGGAAGTTCCACTCCAGTAGAGTCCAAAAATACAGTCACTCATAATCATTTTGATAACAAAGTTGAAGAGGAAAAGGCATACGGGACAACTTGGGGGACAGTTTCCCGTAGATCCTTACACAGCCTCGGTAAAAACGGTAAACTTCAAAATAAAAAGGAGTTCAGCTGGCATGGCCTTCATGGATAGGCAGTGCTACAAGTTGTCTCGATCAACAGAGTGGAAGGCGGCTTTCAAATCAGGGAAAACCACGATAGTCAATCGTCTCTATGTGTCTCTGCTCCGAAATGTGGCGAAGAGTAAGGATGTGGTTGCTGCATCCACGGCCAAGGCGGAAGCCAGCCTGGCATTCAGTGATTCGGTATTCACGGGGACCAATGTCGTCGAAGAATGACAGGCGTGAGCAGTTTCGAGGCAATCGAAATAAGGTTAATGCCTCGAAGATTTTCGAACAAAGTACGTTGACCGATCTTTAAGATGGGCACGACAGTTGACAGCTGCAAGTCTAAAGGCCCTTCTTCAGTGTCCCAAATCGTGTTATAAGGAGAAGCAAGTCCAATCAACAAAGAGTCACACCATCAATTAGCAAAAATTGGGGGTAGTCGGGTCTAGGAGCTTTGTTTCGTTTCAACACTAAAAAGTTCATATCGAATCTTTTCCAAAGTAGGAGGTGTGACCTCTACTTTTTATGTCGGCTCAAGTGATTTGGCAAGCGGCAGTGTCGCAGCAGACCTGATGAACTGCTCCTTAAAATATTACGCCCAAGGAGCCAGCCGACGACGCAAAGAATGGATCAACAGTTCAACTTTCTCAGCTATCGTCTCGCTAACGGATGGCATTCGCGGACCCGTGTTTCGGAGGAGCTAGAATAGCACTCGGCTGTACCCAATAGCACTGGATTTCACCCTCTCACGGGCGTTTGCAATCCACCAACGTTCCCGAGCAACTCCAAGACTCTTTATCCGACGTATTTTCAGGGAATTACGGGTACGCTGAAAATCAGTGCCTAGCGGAACCTGTTTACGCGCTTCGAACAAGCTGATCGATGCCTCAAAGACCCATTCACAGTTAGGAAGACTGAAGTTGGGTACACAGCAAGCGTCAAAGGCATTCTTCATGGCACACTTGAGACGATCCCAGTCAGCGTTCTGTTCATCAACCTCATTCCGCGCTGACAATTGGTGAACCAGTTTGATATGATATTGTTAAACCGCAGACTGCGAGTTCAAGTTACAGGTAAGATCAGAAGATACGCGGTTCTTTGAGGTGGGAAGAGTGTTAGGCGTGAGCACACTAGAGCATGGTCGGAACACAGATACGCGCACTAAATTCACCGACAGTCTAGGACGGATGTGCGTCACTTGTAACTTATGGGAATACGGTCGTTTTGGATCCAGGTCATTGAGGAATTCGATGGGCGCCAGGTAACGCTGTGTGAACATTTTTGCTGGAAAGCAGTGCTGCTAATATAAAGGCTGTGTTCAGCGCACAGTTGCAGGAATCGTTCACCATTGTCTGTTCATCATCATCATCATCAACAGCAGTACATCAGCCATTTGAACTGATGCTTCGCTGCCATACAACCATTAGGACCTATGAAATAAAGAATAAGAGGGAGAGAAGGGGGACTTACCTGAAAAACCTCAATGCCCTAAGCAAACATTCAGGGTCAAGGCGCCTACACCTTGTGTTAACAACATACCGTCACAAACAGCTGGCTATCGTGCAAAGATAAGGCGGCATCGGCGAGACAGCTTCCTTGCGGCTTTCACTGCCACGCGTCATAATCAGCCATTACCCTGCAGATAACTCAGCACCAAACACACTTTAAACAGACAATCCGATTAGGAGACGGCAGCAGACGCGCCACTGGTGTCGGTTGCGAGCCATGTCCTGTAAAGTCTTGAGCCAAGCACAAGGTGAGTCACGTGGACTCCAACCCGGAAGGCGAGACGGACCAACGGCACCCAGTTTGGTCGTCAGTGATTTCATTTCCCGCTGCCAAGTCAACTTCTGTCCACCTCGAGCCTTGCGCCATCCGACACCTGGTAGACTGAACAAGGCCCTCCTAGGTAAGCGGTGACCAAGCATGCGTAGCACGTGCCCGAGCCAA
The DNA here is from genome assembly GCA_944474145.2 of Dicrocoelium dendriticum. Lineage (NCBI taxonomy): Eukaryota > Metazoa > Platyhelminthes > Trematoda > Plagiorchiida > Dicrocoeliidae > Dicrocoelium > Dicrocoelium dendriticum. The sequence goes on along the minus strand of CALYDF020007222.1, from coordinate 4,673 downwards.
CGTAACTTATTCAGTGCTATCTGTTGTTCTAGAGAGCTAGCATGATCATCACCACCTAGTACTCGCCTACGCACATCATCGTTGCGGACACGCTGGTGCCATCCGACACCAGCAATGCTTCGCAAACAACGATGATCAAAGACTTGAAGGCGCCTCAGATCTTCAGACCGAAGAGGCCAAGTCTCAATACTATACAGCAGAACGGCCCTCACTGTAGTCTTGTATACACGGCCTTTCAGACGGAGGGAAACTCCCTTCTGTCGCCAAAGATGACGCAGGTTCAAGAAGGCAGCTCTGGCCTTTGCAATGCGTGAGCTCACGTCAGTTTCTATGCGCCCATCATTGCTGATGCAGCTGCCAAGATAAGTGAATTGATCAACCACCTCGAGTTCTTCGTTAGCAAGCGTCAAGGGGTCATCGAGTGGCTGGTGGTCCTGCAGCGACACTTTGCACTTTAAGAGTGCGAAGTGCATACCAAATAATGGGACCACTCTGGATAGGCTATTCAGGGTTGATTGTGCCGCCTCAACATTGTCGAAAAGCAAGACGATATCGTCCACATAATCTAGATCAACTAACCGTTCACCAGGCAGCACTTCAACACCTACATCGTGAAATTCCGCAAGGGAACACTCCATGATAGAATCCACGACGAAATTGAACAAAAACGGGGAAATCGGGCAACCCTGTCGAACGCCACTTGTAGTCGAAAAGCTATCCGATAGGGCACCATAGACCCTGACGCGGCCTCTAGTGTTCGAGTATAGAGCACGAAAGATGTTCACATATTTCGTGGGAACACCTTTCCGCGCAAGTATTTCGAACAGAATCGATCGATCGACTGAATCGAACGCACTCTTCAAATCGAGGAACACAGCTATTGTCGGTCTGCGGTATGCGTGGCGCTGCTCTAGCACCTGCCGCAAAGTAAATATATGGTCTATACAGCCACGTCCTGGGCGAAAACCGGCCTGCTCTTCTCTAATCCGAGATTCCCGTTCTGCAGTGAGGCGACGAACTATAATCGAGGCCAGTAACTTTGTCACAACTGGCGTTAGGCTAATACCCCTGTGGTTCGCACAGTCTGTGCGACTGCACTTCTTGTACATTGCCACTATAATCGATTCGCTCCAATTAGCCGGCACACTCTCTTCGTTCCAGATACGTTCGAATAGGGAGGTCAGTGCTCTGCAAAGGACCTCACCTCCATCCTTAAATAGTGCAGGTGGTAGGGAATCCGGGCCAGCGGCACGAAAACGATTAAGGGCTGTGATCGCGTTTCGGACTTCGGCCTCCGACGGAGGCTCTAAACTAACCGTCCATGGCACGTCCTGCATCACCTGAGTAGGAAGAGGTCCGGGAGCAGGGGGCCAGCTGAACTGATGTTCAAAGTGCTCAGCCCAACGAGCCATACGGCGCTCCTTATTGTGTATCAGCGCACCCGCGCTGTCCCTGATTGTCTCACTGACGCCTGGTTTTCTCGGACCAGTGGTGCGTATTAGCCGGAAGAGCTTGCGGCAATTGCCTACTGCTCCTGCCTCCCATTTCTTGAGCCCGACTGGTCCACCAGGCTTCCTTGTCAGCACGTAGGCTCCGCTTTAGTTCACGCCTAATAGCCCGTTTGGTCACATTGTGTTCAGAACCAGCCGGGAGGTGCCTTCTAGCTTCCAAAAGGTTCACGGACCTCTCGGATATCCAGTGACTGGTGCGATGAAGACTGATAGTGCCACAAGCAGATACTCCTGCGTCGTGCATAGTGGCCGAGATCCTATTCCACTGAAACTCAGTGTCATTAGGACAAGACAGCGAGAGTTCGCTATGCAGTGCTTCTTGATAGGCTTGCCTGACAGAGGGCTGGGACAATTTCTCCGTTGCCAATCGGGGGAGACGCTTTGTGCGCCTTCCGGTAAAGTTCATGGAGAAACGACAGCGCACCAAGGCATGGTCAGAGTCGACACAGGTACTCCAGTACGAGCGGCAATCCAGAATGGAACCGCGCCACCTGTAACTTATGGCTATGTGGTCAATTTGGGTCCATCGCTGACCAGCTACAGGTGGACGCCAAGTGGCACTTCGGCGCCCACTGTGTCTAAAAGCAGTGCTAGTAGTAAGTAAGTAAGAAGTGCTAGTAAGTGTGTGTGTGCCGCACACAGTTGCAGCAGACGCTCGCCGTTGTCAGTCCGTTCGGAGTTAAGTCCATACTTACCACCCAGCTGAGCTTCTGAAGAGCTCAGACGTCCTACTTGTGCGTTCATATCTCCTGCAAGTACTATAATATCTGAACTAGTAGCACTGCGTAGCAGCGTGTTCAGTTCGTGATAGAAAGTGTCCTTGACTGCATTAGAACTGCAGTCGGTGGGAGCATAAGCAGAAATCACAAACAAACAGCGTTTTGTTTTACTTCGCGAATTTACCTTAGCTGATGTCGTCAAACGGGCTGCACATAAACGACTGTTCACCGGAATCCAATCAACCAACGATGACTCAGCCTTTGAGCTGAGAATGATACCTACACCAGCTTGACCGGTGAGTGCCGCATCGGCGTCTCCGGATGCGTGCAACCAATAACGAGAGGATAAGCCGGGTGCAGTCAATTCAATAACCCCGTTAGGGTCATTAATCCTAGTTTCGGACACACAACACACATCAACACCCAGTGTGTCCAAGGTGCGTGCGAGTGCAGCCAGCTGACCTGTTTGTCTTAGAGTGCGGACGTTGAAGGTCGCCATGGAAACGGGACAGCGTGGTCTTATAAGGGACTTTTGCCGATAGGCGTCCGATAGGTGCTGTGGGATGGTGGCTGCAGATGGTTCTACTCCAGTAGCACTTCGGTGGCTGTCAATTAAGCTGGGAATTATAGAAGGAAGGTTAGTAATGGGGGTCGGGATGGGAGTAAGAGAAAAAGGTGGAAAAGAAAGAAGGGAGGCGCCAGCAGTAGCACGTTTTCGCTTATCCGCCCTGCTGTATGTAGCAGATAAGGCGACCCTTGATAATCTGCGCGACGGCCGATGCAGGATGAAGTTTATGTTTGAAGAAAATGTCATGGTTGTATGTGGGCTGGGATACTGCCAGGGCGCCCAGACCTAGACAGGAGAACGATTAGGGTCCTCATCCAAAACCTTTGGCTCAAAAGCCTGTCCGCAAGGCAGCGGGGTGGCAGTGATTTAGTTTTACAGAAATGGACGCCATCCCATTTCAAACCCCCAACCTGGAGGACCAGGAGACTGAGTTTGTCTGACCTCTCACCATTGACCAACCTGGTAGGAGTAGCTCTCAAGATGCTCGGAGGCATCACCCAGTATAGCTCAATGGGTCAATGAGGTACGCAAACCGTCGCACCACGTTAAGGTCCAGTCTCGTTGTCTGTTCCATGTGCATCGACTCTGCAGCGCCCTCCAAGGTGCTGTTCATAGTCTGAAAGAGGACATACTTAAGCACTCAAGTCACCAGCAACAGTTAAGATATCAGAATTCTTCGCTATGCGGAGAAGAGATGAAAGGTGGTAGTAGAAAACATCTTTACTACCGTCCGAACTGCAGTCAGTAGGAGCATAAACTGAGGCGATGAAAGGACAAAATATAAAATGGTTGGCAGCTCCCGGTCCAGGATTTGCCTGTCATTGTGGCCTTCATGGGACAGCTACAGGACGCCTGCGCCTACAGAGGGACCATGGGTAGCTTGCGCTGCACCATCCAAAGTTCCATCCACACACCCCATATCTGGTGTAAACCAGAAGGAATAAGACCGACAGGCAAATGGATGGGGATCACGTTTCATGAATGAAGCCGGCCCACACGCCTTAAACATGCACAGCAACAGCATTAGTATCCATCTATGTAGGGAATCAGGCGTATCAAAGGTACACAAGGCGGTAGTTGGGCCGTAGTCCGCTCTACATTGGATTGAATCACACTGTGTGTAGCACGGCCACGAGGACTGTGCACCGTTCCCCCCTCCTGGAGCCAGTAATCGAAATGGAGGGCGCTAGACAGGAAGGTATCCTATCAACATTCACATTAACCGCAACCACACCGGGGATATCAAACAACCAACATAGATGGCGGATGAACTGTTCGCTGAGCTTGGCAATTTTGATGCGAACGTTTCGTCACCAATCGAGGTGACATCATCAGTGCGTAGTTGCGTGGCGTGTAGTAACCTCACTGAGGCTCCGCTACGCTACTGTACGCCAGGCAACTACGCATTGATGATGTCACCACAATTGGTGACGAAACTTTGAACAGTTCAACCACCGTTTGAACAATATGAGCTACCAGTCTTCAATTATATAACAGTATTTAACGGAAAACAAACGCGCAAAATCAACATACAATATGCAGCAGAGTAAAAGAACCGAACAAAACAAATAAAGAGGAACGACTATTATCCAGATCATAAAACCTTGAGTAAGTGTAAATTGGTTTAGCCCAACCACCGTGTAGAAGCAGCATGAACGCAACATCAACCACATCATGAGGCATATCTTGTTTACCTATGATGCTTATAAACCCCAATAGATGTTCCAAGTCGAACCGCACACATGCGATTCTAGCCCAGCCGAAGGAAAATCAAAATTTCAACAGTCTTGACCACGAAAAACGTGTTAACTAAAAGCTCTGCCAACGTAGCCAAATAATGCCGCCGAAAACACTGCCTTCTCAACTCTGAGGCAA
>CALYDF020007221.1:0-12678 GCA_944474145.2 Dicrocoelium dendriticum | reverse complement strand
TCTGCTACAGCACCGTTCGCTCGACACCGATGGAGTACACCCCATCGGCTCCTGTCGCTTCCGCACCTGCTGGTTCTTCTCCGCATGCACGAGGGCTTTCTCTTGTACCGCGGCAACTGCCTTCGTGATCAGATCGCGTCATGCACGCCGATCAACCGTGTTCGGTTCCCAACACCTGCAATCAACATTAGAACGTGAGAGGCTCACCTTGATCATTCCCTGGTAGAGAAACTTGGTTTCCCAGACATACCGCTTCCCCACACTCAGCTCAACATATAGCAGCCCATAATGTATGTATAAAAGTAGCCCTAAAAAACAGCATATGTTAAACAGATCGTGGCTTATACGCTTCTTTGTCACACCGGCACATCTCCAGGGTGGGCATGGAAGTGAGGGCGAAACCTTTCGAGGGGATACCCTGCATGCAAGCAGGTCCCATGGGGACGGTTCCGAAGATAGCCGTATTAATTTACCTGAACCTTTGTTAAAATCTGTAACTGTTATTGTTCCCAACTTCTCAATTGCTCCAATATCTTAAGCCTGCCAGTGACTTTAAAAATCCCCTATGGATCCTTTGTATAAAGCGTGAACAATTACTCTTTCCGTGCGATCTTACTGGACATATTGATCAGATCACCTAGTTGGACTGTGCATCGCACCGCTGAGGAATATACCATCTATTTACTTAGTTATTTATTGAAAAGCAACGGCAGGCCGAGGACGGATCGTTGCAGAAAGCCAATGAGAACCAACTATCGACAGGGAAAGCCCGAGTCCACCCGAACGCATATCCATCCAACAGTGGGAAACGCCATCATCCATTGTGCTGTCTGCCTGGAGATATCATTTGACCGCAGCTTACACTACAGTCGGGTATGTGGGGTGATAGCCGATGCTTTGATGAAGTCAATAACAAGCACATCCACCGTCTCGCCCCGAACCAACGCGTCGATCCAGCATTCCCAAGCATACAACAATTTGGTAAGGCCGGCATAGCCTATACGAAAGCCGGGGCCTAAATGATCACAAGCCTGCCTTGTAATCCGAGGACGCCGGTTCGAACCTGCGTAGGGGACCGAGCGACCCTCGCAGTATCCTCAGCCCATGAGTGACTGTTGGTGGTTGTGCGGCAGCGAAGCGTCGGTACTGCGTACCGGCGTACTGCTGAAACCGTGCCGAGACGAACAGACCAAGTCGACGCCCTCAAGTTGTCCTCCAGAGCATCCCTTATCAGCGTCTACAGCAATTTGACCAGTACACTAGTCAACCTGCCGGTTCGTAGTTCTCATGAATGTGTTAGTTACACATCTTGAGAATGGGGTAGACTTCCCGCTTTTTCCACTCAGTCAAAAGTTTAATCGATTCACTAAGCTCAGCTGGAGTTCAAATAACAACTTGTAGTAAACAGCATCCTCCCCATTCGCTTTGGTATGAGTTAGTTCCTGCAGTAGCACGAGCACATCAGTCTCGGTAACGGAAATATCCATCAACAGAGAATCAGCTGGAACTCTCGTGTCCAAATCAATATTGAGAAAGCATGGTTCCGTCACATATGCCCTCGCATACTGTTCCGTAGACAGACCTTAGTGTGATCCGTGTCAGCATCAGTGACGTCGGAACCAAAACAAGACTGGAAGGAGTGGGCTTAGATTAATCTTCCTCTTGATATAGGCAAAGCGCTCTGGATTTACTAAGGCTGAGTTGGCCAACTCCATTTCATAGCATAGCCAAGTAGTACGTAGTTGTTGTTTGCAAGCATTCCGTGCCTCTCGATAGCGCCGAAAATTGCTGTCCGAGGGAGCCGACCGATACATCCGTCAGCAGTTAGTCCACCTGTTCATCAGTCGAGGTACAGTTGAATGAAACCATCGTGGTTTCGGCTTTTCACCCTTCCTCAAAGAAATGTGGATGTGACGGAGAGACACCTCAGATAGGTAGGACTTGAAGTACTCCCACGCGGTCTGCAAATCATCGTCGGCATAAATGATTCAAGACAAATTAGCGACCTTAGCTCTGAGCGCATGGAAATCTACTCGCCATATATTCGGACTCAGAATGTAGTGTGTTCTGTATGATCTCGGCTGAGGGCACATTTTTATGACAAACAGGCATGGTCGCTATCCACCAGAAGTGATACATAAATAACTTGGTCTATGAAATCTACCGACTTGACGAAGACTAGACCTAAGAGGAATGGTGCCTGACTTTCCATGAACCTGGTGTGCTTATCCACGACTGGTGGGAGGGTACCCGAAACCTTAAGATGAGAAGAGCAGTTGCCAGCCCCCTCTCCCCATGATGAGTGACAGAAAAAGATCCGCCAGTCTATCTCCGGGAAATTGACATCTCCCTTCATTAGGCATTTGGTAGTCGGATGACGGCGAATGAAGTCAATGAGCCCAAAAGCATTGTTGTCTGGAGCCCTTTATAACAGCACAACATTTGGCTGCTTAGAGTTGCGCACTTCAACCGAAAGGGCTTCTACAGCTTCATCCGATGAGCTGAACGAACATATTTCGACGATAATTAAGATAGATCTAAAATACAGAGCTGCGACCGCACCACGACGGTCAAATGCGTCGTCAGGTCTCAGTAATGTGTAGCTTGGGAAGCCTGCTTCACTGTGCATAACGTCGGATGACAACCATGTCTCGGTGAACGCATAGAAGTCCGGTCGACAATGGTCTACAAGAGCTCTAACTTCGCACATCTTGGTTCGCAAGCAACGTATGGTACTGAAAACTACCTGACGATTGTCAGTATAGTGAACGCGGGAGCGTGCGCCGTCAGAATGGCTTTTGACAGGGCTGAAGTAGACCGCTGGGTCACCATTCGAAAACACAGTAACAGAAGACCCTTCTCCCAAACGTCACCGCGCGCTTCAAAATCTTTGATACCTTCCTTGAGCTTCATTCTCTCAGCCAAAGGAAGGGTAGGATGAATACCTACCTCAGAACTCTTGAGTTGGAAGGCAAAACACAGGAGTGTCTGGCGCTCCTCTGAAGTGGTAAGTACCAACTGCAACAGACGAGATCGGTGGGAATCAGTTCGTCAACCTGTACCTTGCCAAGTCTCGTGAGTTCCACCACTGCTGCGCCGGGGAACCAAGGGAATAATACGTTAGAAACACAAAGCCTATAATATTGGAGGTGCTTCATCACACGCTTTTTCGGAAGAGCAGCAGTGGACTCAGACACGTCCCTAAATGTGAGGTGCCAGGTGATGACTAAGTCCTCGCGAAGAGGAGTATTTAATGCACATATCACAGAACCAGAAGGGTGCACATAGGTAGCAGGCTGTGCTAGTTCTGCAGACGCACAAATCAATGTCTGATGTGGCGGAACATTGAGAGTTACATTCACAGGAACTGACTGCAAAGCACTTGTCGAAGGAATCAAGGCTTTCTGTGAAATGACGTTAGGTGAAGATGATATCTTTTTTCACCCCCTTTCGCTTTCTTTTGGTAGATGGAATGGCATTAACTTCTCACTCAATAAGGGTGAGGTCAAAAACATAAGCTGAAGGGTTCCCATAAACGGACGGAAACCTCGCAGTGGTTGGTGTTGTAACGCTCGTTTCATTCGACTGTTAGATTGCATAGATTATTCTGCTCTCTACTGTGTTGAAGAAGCTGTTATTCTTGCATATCCATAGTTCTCTGAATCGATAACATTCGATCTAAGACTCTGCAGGCAGTAGCTAGTGATCTAACAGAACCACTGGCTATGTTCTATCAGTGACGTCTACAGGAAAACCATCTTCCACCAGTATGAAAGCGATAGTCATCACTCTTATACATAAAGGAGGTAGCCGCACTGACCCTACCAACTACCGTCCAATAACACTAATTCCTGTACTACCCAAAGTTATGGAATCAATCATCGCAGATGCTCTGATGCAGTATCTGGAAAGCCACAAGTTAATAGCTCCAGAACAACATGACTTCCGTCGAAAGCGTCCAGGTGCTACTAACCTACTAATTGCACGTACTAGCTGGACTGAAGCCGTTGATGATGGAGCAGGAGTCGATGTCATCTACCTGGACTACTCAAAAGCATTTGATCGCCTAGACCAGGCATTTTCAATCTTTACTGAACCGTGGCCCCCTTTTTAACCTTTCCATTTCTCATGGCCCCCCATCCTTGATCAGCACAAATTCAGCAATGCGCAACACCTAGGCAACGCATATCTGTGATTTCCAGTGGTCATCTTGGTATCTTTTGTTATGATGGCTAAATTTTTAGTATTAGTGTCACTGCATTTTCCTTATAAACCTCACTTTTTAAGTTTCAAAGCCCCAACATTCATGGTGCGGCAACACAAGCCACTTGTCTGTGACTACCTAAAAGTTATGATTAACATTTAACATTTCATATAATTATTGTTAATTTTTAACCGTAAAGCATGTTATGAATTAGAAGGTGTAGTAACTTAATAACAATATGTTTGTCGAGATACTAACGCGAGTTGTGATTCTGATTTCCTTGAGCAAACTTGCTTATGTGTAGACAACGATCGAAATAGTAGCGCGCGAACTAAATTTGAACCGTTGCTATAACCGCGTGTTCCGTTTGCCCATCAGAGTCGCGTGCCAGTGCTGTGACTGAAGAGGAGCAAGAAAATGAAGACTGTTAACCTGGCTACATGTTGCGTAATACAAATTCCTTTGCCGCTCTCGGACTTCTGCTAGTGTGTCTGCTACAAAGTGGCGACCCAACCAGGATCGAAAATTCCGAAACCAAGAAAATAATCGAAAGCAACTCTTGCACGTGATGTATGGGACGATGGAAAATCAACATTGGCTGTGGATGCTATTTCCAGTGCCTTTGAAAAGTTAGCATTACGAGCTCCGCTTTTTCAATGTGGGCCCACAGTTCCGATACTTGAAAGGCTCTCCATCGGAATGCCATACGGTAGGTGGCAGAAGCAAGCACAACTTTTGTACAACACCTTCCCCCGTCGCAATGTGGTGTCCTCTCGAGTTTGATTGCAGGAGAGGCTTTCGACATCGATGCAGATAGCGGCTTTTTGGAACAGGAAATTACTGCTCGAACCTTGAGTACTTTGCGCCAATTACTAGATCACTCACATATGGTTTTGGAACTCCGCCGACGGTTTTACGCTCGATACCAACTTCCGGGAGAAAAGATCAGGACCTTCGTTCTTGAACTGAGACACCGCGCAGACCGTGCTTATGAGGAAGAAACTGCAGACCAAAGCGAACTACGCGTTTTGGAATAATTACTTAAAGGAATCCAGACAAGCTCTGTTAGGGAGAAGTTTATGCTACATCCCCCTGACCGACTGCATACAGTGGTTCAGCAAGAATAGCTGGAACGTGTTGCTGTGGCCTTGGGCAACACCAACACAACAGATACAATATTTAGCTCCTCTGCTCATAACAAGCAAGAACGAAATGATTATACGCCTTGTCTAGAACCGGTTCACCAAGAACAACGTAATTCAAGCTACCTGATGTCGAGAGCCAATCCGCATCGAAGCGATGTCCGCAGTTGGAGGACTAACCCACGCTAATTTCAACCAACAAGCGCGCCCTTATATGGAAGAGGGTGGCCCAACAATTTTCGAAGCTGGCAGCTCCAGGCAAGCTGTTTACAATCATTACGTAAACCACAGCACGGAAGACCGCGGCCACACCATGTCCGCAGTTGGCAATCAAAACAGGGCGTTTTCAATATTCAGGTAATTCAGCCCATGAGGCTACTTTCATAGTACCTTCGGTGTCCAGCAACGTCCAGAAAATATTCGCTTGCTCTAGATATTGAAGTTTATAGGGTTCCGCTTGTCGGGTTAGTCGATACCGGGGCATGCAAGAGCCTTTTAAATACCGGCGTACTTAAGCTGCCAACTGGATACACCTCTGAACCATGCACATGCCGTTTGACGGCCGTCAACGGGGAAACACTAGTCACACGTGATTCCATACGGATGCCAGTCGTCATCGTTAGTAAGAAACTGCAACGTTGGTTTGTCGTCGTCAACCATATCCCTTTCGCTGCCATCATTGGGATGGGCTTACTGGGTAGACTGAGGTATCAGTTAGACTTAGTGGGATGGCAGTTAATCACCAATACCCGCACTGTTCCTCCTTACTGTCATGGATGGTTTTGAGGAGTACACGGTCCGTGAGGCCTCGGAAGGAATCCTGTGGATAGATGAGTTGATGCAGCCATTAAAGCCGACTATTGATGATCTTACCCTGCGGCGCTTGAAAGAAACTTTACAGAAACACAGACGCTTTCGGATGGGGGACAGGGAATATTGGAAGTACCGCTATTGTGCAGCACACAATCGATACCGGCGATGCTAAACCTGTGAGGTGTCCACTGAGACGGATCCCAGCTCACTGGCAGAAAAGTATGGATGAAATGCTTGAGAGGAACATCGTCCAACCCTCCATTTTCCCATGGGCGTCACCCATCTTTCTGGTGAAAAAAAGATGGTGATCTCCGACTGTGCGTGGATTACAGACGTCTTAACCAGGCAAGGCGGAGGGACGCTTTTCCTCTCCCCAGAATCGACGATTCCTTTGATGCACTTAGTGGTTAAACGTGTTTCAGCACACTCGATCTTGCTTCTGGCTACTGGCAGGTGAAAGTGGCGAAGAGCGTCCGAGCGAAAACTGCTTTCATCCTGCCTTCTGGCTTGTACTAATTTCAGACTATGCCGTTTGGGTTAACAAACGCCTCCGCGACATTCCATCGTCTGATGCAGACTGTATTGTGTGGATTGATCCCACAGAAGTGTCTCGTTTACTTGGAAGATGTTATTGGGCATGGACAGACGAAGTATGAGCACTTGAACAACCTGGTCGAAGTACTGAAACGTCTAATCGAGGTAGGTCTCAAACTCAAGCCATCGAAATGCCACTTACTACGCGAAGCAGTGGTGTATCTCGGACACATCAGCTCGGGGTCAGGTATACGAGCAGACCCTCACAAGACGGAACAAGTAGTCGTGGCCAACCCTACATGCACTGAGCAGCTACACAGCTTTCTTGCGTTGGCGTCATATTACAGGTGATTCATCGAAGGTTTTACCACCATTGCCGCTCCATTGAATGCATTGTTGCAAAAAGGTCGAACGTTTGTGTGGTCAGCCGAATGTCAGGATGCATTTGATAGGCCCCGTGAGTCTCTATGTACGGTCCCTGTGCTAGTATACCCTGACTTATCACCCTCGGCCGGAGAATTCATTTTGGACACCGATGCGAGTGACCAAGCGATTGGAGCTGCACTGTCACAGAAAGGTCCTGACGGAATAGAAAGAGTAGTATCTTACACTAGTAGGAGCATCAGCTCGAGAGAGAGAAATTATTGCACTACCAGAAAGGAGATGCTAGCTTTTGTGTTTTCCATAAAAGAGCTAAGCTGTCTTGTGAAAAGCCAAGCTATACCGATCCCATAGGCCGACACGGTTACTGTGGCCACAGTAATCGTTAAACACTGGGTTTGTCGTTGGGGAACATTAAGACAAGTACACTCAGACAAAAGTTCCTGTTTTTTGAGTGCATTGGTACAAGAAGTTTACCGATTCACGGGATAGACAACAAGAGGATTACTGCACGTCACCTCCAAGGAAACGATCAAGTTGAATGAGCTGATCGTTCCCTCAAAGCACTACTGAAATCTTTTGTAGACCAGAATATTAATGGGTGGGATGCCGTTGCCGAAGTGTTTGCTGGCTTACCGAAGTACGGTTCATTCCTCGACTGGACAAACCCCCAATTTTATGTGGACTAAACGAGAGTCGCGGTTGCCTTCGAATTTAGGCCTCCCCATGACTTGGCAATTACATCCATCACTAATGGAATACGTCAGTAAGTTACTGGACTCAGTCCGACAAGTACATCAGACTGCACAGGTGCATCTGGGAACTGCCCAACGGCACCAAAAGGAGTATTATGACAAGATCTTCGGCGTCCCCCTAAGAGTTGGTGAACTTGGGTGGCTACATCAGACGCAAAAATAGGGCATGCCAGCAAAGTTCCACGGTGAGTAGGTTGGCCCCTACGTAGCAGAGCGAGTGGTGTCCGATACTACATGTATAGTAAAGTGTTACGATTGTCCCAACAGCCTGCCCATGACGGTACACTTTAATCGTATCAAACCATTTCGACAAGAGGCCAACCAAGTCGATAGGGAACCGGCCGATCCAGCACCGGAAGTAGCCGCGGAATTAGTAGTGCCTGTAGAAGCGGATACGGTCAGGCCCAGGGGACGTTGCCTGATTAGTGGGGGTGTAGTGTAGACAACGATCGAAATATTAGCGCGCGAACTAAATTTGAACCGTTGCTTTAACGGCGTTTTCCGCTTGCCTTTCAGAGTCGCGCGTGTACTGTGACTGAAGAGGAGCAAGAAAGAGAACACTGTTAACCTGTCTACGCGTTGCGCAATACAAGTTCCTGTTCCGCTCTTGGACTTCTTCGAGTGGGTATGCTACATATGTGTGACGCCAGACTTGACAGAGAGAGTCAAATATCCCCTAATGCTGTGGTGTCCAATGTTTCTACATTTCAGTAGAGAAACCACTGCTGAATCCATATTCAACCAATTATATGGATGCAAAAGCAAGTGGGGCGCACCACTGACGAGACCCAGAAGGTCGAAACGCCGGTGTCTGGTGTTTTTCCAGACTAGCCTAAGCCTGCTGATTGGAAGTGACAATAATGAATTAGCTGAAATATACTTCAGCTATTTTTCACAGTCTGGGATATTTGTTAGGGGCATCAGTCTTATTCCAAAAATCCCTTTTATTTTGCGTGAATTTAGATTTCGCTAGTGGATCACTTTGACGCTCTATGAGATTTTGCTGGATTTTAACTCGAACATCGCAAGGTTGTACATCAAATGGATCTAAAATCCAAATCGGGAATTCCATGTCAATCAAGTCCTGAAACCTGTCTTTCATTTCTTTTCAGAATTGTTGTAAATGACTAGCCTAAACAATCAAGTTTTCATCCTTCATCTCCTCCATGAGTGTGGCGAGAATAAGGAACTGTGAGCATTCCCGACTTCCGATGTTTTGAGCATACACTTCCAGTTTTTTAAGAGTAGTGATAATGGCTTCTGCCCTCGAGATGAGATTATTCACTTGTCTTGAAGAGTTTTATTTAATAAGTTGAGTTTTTCAAAAGCATCAGACAATAAAACACATCCGGCTTAGCTGTTTATAGTTTTCTTTCAGAGTCAGTTCCAAAAAGAAATTTGATGATCGTGTTCCAGTGTAACAAAACGGCAAAGACAGTTGCCCTTAGAGATCCATTTCACTTTTGTATGCAACAGTAGAACCTGGAAATCTTTACTTTTTTCCTCACACAACAGCTAGAAAAGACAATCCTGAAGAGGGTGCAATTTGTTATTGTCGACTAATATTCGAACAGTTGGCAGTGAATCTGTTAAGCGCCCTCCCAAGTTCTTGGCCACTAGGTGCTCTCGATGAATCACACAGTGAATTGGATGAATAGAAAGGAGAATATTTTTGGACTGGAAATAAATCCTTTATATCTTCCGACTATTGCGACAGCACCACCTGTTACACATGCAACTACCTTATGTATTGAAACGGGGTTTTTCTCTCAGATAGCTATTAACTATCTTAAATATAGACTGACCCTTTGTATGAGTTTTAATCCTCCTGGCAAACAGAATCTCTTCGATCAATACATTATCACTGAAGAATCGAACAAATGTCACGAGAAGTGCGTCGTTTTCAGGTAAAATAGATTCAGCTACCTGTGACGAAAATTATCTAGACTGTAGTAACTTAAATAAGGTACTTTCTAAATCCTGAACCATCTTATCTATTCGTTTAGATACAGGCGAATTACTGGGTGGGATGGTTCGTACTGCTATTTTAGACTCATATCCATCAGGTCAAACATTATTATTGATACTGAAAGCAAGATAATATCTTCACCAACCTTATATGTACAACATTTTTTTGGCAATAGACCTGCTGATTTTATAAGACGTCGTAAGTTCATCCACCATTCTTGTGCCCTGTCAGAAACCAGAGTTTTTAAAGCCGGTCGGTTCTCGAAAGTATCCCGCAGTTTTTCTGGAAAATCCACAGCTTTTTTGCTTTCATCATTGGGAACACTTTCAAAATGATATTTCAATTTACTTGGTCGCGTAATTTCATTTGCTAGTTTTTGTCAAATTAAACACATAGGTAGAGTGAGGTTTTGAAGTGATGCGAGAACTACAAATGACTAGCACTCCACGGAGTAATGCCGACGCTATTTCTTTATCGAGGAGCTCATTTTTGAAAAATGTCCTTGTAAACTGTTAATATTTAACATATTGGTTGGCGGCATCCGGTTTCGGATTTGCCTATCACTGTGGCCACCCACAGGACGCCTGCGCTTACAGTGGGACCATGGATGGCTTGCGCTGCACAACCCACAGCTCCAACCACACACCCCATATCCAGTGTAAACCCGAAGGAATAAGACCGGGAGGCATGTGGACGGGAGCCACGTTTCATCAACGGAGCCGGCCCACACTCCTTCACAGGCAAAAGACAAGCACACTGCATTTTGGGAAACAAGCGTACCCAATGCGGTGGCTGGAGCGTGATCCGCTCCATA
Organism: Dicrocoelium dendriticum; assembly: GCA_944474145.2. Taxonomy (NCBI): domain Eukaryota; kingdom Metazoa; phylum Platyhelminthes; class Trematoda; order Plagiorchiida; family Dicrocoeliidae; genus Dicrocoelium; species Dicrocoelium dendriticum. Next base: position 2,066 of record CALYDF020007221.1, on the reverse strand, counting down.
CTGAGTGCATGGAACCACTCTTCGAGCCTAGCACGGCCACAAGGACCGTGCACCCCGTCCCCTCCAGCAACGACCAACAGTCTCCTAGAGCCAGTATGGACGATGTAGTAGGTAATAGACAGGTAGGCACCTTGTCAACATGCGCATCAAGCGCAGCCACACCGGGGATATCAAGCAATAGCCAATCAATTGATGGAAAGCTAACAAAGAAAATAACTCGAGTAAGACATAAGGAAACGGTGACATAAACCTTAAATTAATGAGCATATGAAATAAGTTGTTACATCTACTAAATATGTAACATATATATATACTGGTTTTGTTTTATTTTCCTTACACAGTTATGGGTTGAATAACATCATTCGACGAGGCGAACCACTCAGCTGGTATGAATGAGCAGATGCACTAAAATTATTCCTGCTTGACCGTGCGATTATAAGAAAAGACGTTTGGTAGGTATACTTGTAACATCTGTTGTTCGATACAACGTTAAAAGGCAAAAGTGGAGAAACACTGTTAAAGGTAACCCAAAGTCGGTTTTTGAGGTTGACTTTGAAAATACCGTCGATAGCCACAGGGATTACAGCAAACTTCTTGACAAAAGCTAATGAAGGAAACAAATGGCACTCAGAAAACGACAATTCTCGCTGGACACACACGCACTACCGGAAAGTTGGAACCACTAGTGACGACATGTAAAATGAAGCACAGGTGAGACAAACACGAAACAAAATGCCGGATAGTTCAAGAAACCTGCATGAGATAGTCAACAACTAAACTAATAACTCCCATCGACTATTACCAAACATAGCACCCAATTCGTGTTAGCAAGCCATTTGATTTTTATAAGTATTATGAAAAGTATCCCTATGCACACATTATGTTATACATACACACCAGAGCAACCAGAAGCCCACACATAGGATGAAAGTTGACTAAACGGCTCGTAAAGTTAAAAAATTCAGCTGAACTGAATGTTAACAAAGAGTTATAACGCGTAATAGTTTTTTTCGACTACTAGTCGGAACGAACCAACATTCTTCAGAGTTAGTACTCCACGCGGGCAGAGAAGCCATTGGAATTCAGAAGGTTGGGGGCTGTGACCCAGCCGTCGGAACGACATTCGAGCTGAGATTATGGACGAAAAACGCGTAGCCTACCGTCACGGCTTTGAGAAAAAAGTGCGAAAAGCTGACTGGCACGTGAGTTGTCACACAGTGGCTGTGTCATGAGGAAATCTCAGTTATTGTCAATGTGGCATTGTGCGGTAACTACCGCTGTCTATGACAAGAGTTCGCTAGGTTTACGGCAGCTTGCACAGTAGATGCATCCGTGTGATACGTAGATCTCTGTTGTTTCACTGTGGATAGGCATCAAAGTCCTGAAGACGAATCGGTTGTTAGTTGTGCGGTCTAAGTCGCCGTATGGTGATTGTATGTTTGAGGTGAGCCCGGCGAAATCTGAGCAAGTTTGGTGGAACTATGCCAGCTCCGCAACAGAAAGTCTACCAGGTCCTGCTTTCACGCCTTCGTAAACAGCCACTTGCGCGAGCGTAATTCACTTCACTGCTCGGTAGTTACCAGGGAAGATTAGCGCGCGGAGAGAAACTATCGCAACATTTTTTGATTAATTTGGTTATTTGTGTTAGCACAACCCACTTTTCACGTCATGGTCCCCCATGGCCCCCCTAAAAATTTTCTCATCCCAGGGCCCCCGGAAATTCTCTAGGGCCCCCCCCCAGATGGCTCCCGTTTAGAACGGTTGGCCTAGACCACAGAATTCTCCTTCACAACCTCCAGAACTATGACATTGGCGACCCAATCTTGAATTGCATAAGCGCTTCTCTACACAAACATCGTTTGGAGGTGAGAGTCCGGGAATCTCTGTCCGATGCAATTGATGTGGAGTGCGGTGTACCACAAGGCTCGGTGTTTTGGCCTTGTCTATTCTTGATGTTCATAAACGATGTAGCGAGATCAATTGCTTTCGATTTCCTATTTTTCGCGGATGATATCAAGACATGGCGAATGATCAGAGGACCGGACGACCGCGAACGGCTCCGGTGC
>CALYDF020007220.1:0-12677 GCA_944474145.2 Dicrocoelium dendriticum | reverse complement strand
GAAGTGCTCTCACTCAAAATGTTATCGCTATTTCGACCTCAAGGATACCGCTATCTCCCAACTACGAAAGTTGTGAATTCCGAGTGCTGAAAGTATCACTGCACTCCGAACTGATGGCAGAACATGTGATCAAAATATGGCACAGAAAGCGTAAAGTGCTGTCATCCGAAATACGTATAAAGGCAATAGGCACCGGGCCAAAAATAGACATTGTAACACTGAGCAAGCAACCTACCAGTACCATCCTGTCACATTGTAGCTCAGAAAGGAGACAATGCAGAAATACCGGCAGCTGAAGGAGGACAGGATGGTCACCCTCATGTGGGTGCTGCGAACTCTATGCAACATCCTGAACTGGCCCCAGTGCCTGCGTCATCGGTCCTACAAAAAATGACCGACGGCCAGCCCCACAAGGTTCGGCAAAGACCCTCAAAAGTAACCAGCATTCACAAGCACGCTTCTGACCACCAATGTCCTCACCTGCTTGTATACCAATTCACAAGGTCTTCTCAGTAAGCTAAACGAAATTCGTATTCGTCAGGTCTCCATGTCTTGTGGCCCAGTTATGGTCATCGAAACATGGCTGAACGCGGAATTCACGGATGTTGAGATTGCGCTACGTGGCATGACTTCCATACGAAACGACAGACCTAGAATAAGAGGAAGAGTGCTCATGTATGCTCGATCCGACCTGCATGTTGATGTCATTGAGGACGCAGAAACGAAAGTCGTCCATTCTCTTTGGTGTTGCATGCACCTAAGACGTGGTGATGTGTGAATACTAGCAATAGTTTACCGCCCTCCAATGTCCACCTTGGAAATGCTAGGACAGCCGTATTGAGCTACCCAGCGTTACAGAAAAGCTTTCGTTACCGTTTCCGAAGAGCAATTTGGTGTAGGGACAGCCTCAGGCCATCTATTATATCGATCGATACAGGTCGGTAGATACACAGAGCTTTTGGAAGGCGGCAGAGGACCTACGAGGTCGAGGTGCATGGGATGAGAACGTGCGTCTGGCGTCGGAAACGTGCCTAATGGACTGCTCGTGTGCTTGTGCACCTTCGCGCGTTGACACTGAAGGCAAGCAGCTGCCTCAGTCCCGAAGTCCCGATTGACATTGCGCCCAACCAATCGTGTGGTTACGAGTTTAACCGATGTACGAATGCCTGGATGAGACAAGCCGTGCAACGTGTCGAACACGGTCTGCAAAACTCGCGTGGACGACTGGGCACAGAAATAAATCGCAATGTATAGTGCCGTCTGATGGTGTCAGCGGAACGGGTCGTGTGTCCAGTGAGGGAAACCTGCGTAATACATCAACCTCAGGATCACTGAGTTGCGCTGCGGCCATGGCTACCAAGTAGATAGCCGTGCCGGCGTCAGCAGAGATAGCTTGGATTCGGGAAAGTGCATAGGCGGCGGTGCTGTGCACACCTGAGACATGCCGTGTACTGGTCGTAAACTAAGCGATGTAGTCAAGGTGGCGCGAGTCTCTAGGAGAGTATCGGTCGGTAGTCGCACCGAGTACGTGAGTTAAGGGTTTGTGGTCGGTGAAGACGGTAAAGGAACAGCCTTCTAAGACTTGTCGAAAGTGATGTATCGCTAGATATATGGCTAGTAGTTCTCTACTGAACGTAACGTAGGGAGATTCGGTAGGTTGTAGGCGTTTAGAGAAAAATGCCAAGGGTTGCCACGTGTCGGCTATTCGTTACTGCAAAACAGCGCCGACTGCCATGTCCGAGGCGTCAGTACTCAGGGATAGTGGTGCGGCCGGACCGTGATTCGCTATAGCAGCTATGTTGACGATAGCCTCTTTCAGTGTCTTAAAAACAGCGCGTGCTACGGTAGGAAATTCGAATTTCTTGAATTTCCCTCGGAGAAGGTCCGTGAGGAGTTGCATCAGCGAAGCGCAGTTGGGTATGAAACGTCGGTAAAAGTTAACAAGCCCATCAAAAGGCCTGAGCTGTTTGAAAGAATGAGGATCAGGGTAGTCGATGATGGCTTGAATTTTATCCTGCAGTGGCACGACGCCTGCAGAGGAGATACCATGGCCAAAGAAGTTGACTGAGCCGACACAAGACAAACACTTTGCTGCGTTGAACGTCACCCCGTGTTGAGATAAAGCATCGAAAAGTAATCGTACGGGGCGCATGTGCTCTTCTCGTGAAGAGTTCGTGGTTAAAATTTCGTCGACATAAGCGTAAGCAAACTTTAAGCCGATGGTCGATGAAGCGCTGAAAAGTTTGCGTGGCATGCTTTAGACCGGATGGCATGCACAGAAACTTGAACGTACCAAACGGAGTCGTCGCGACAGCTTTAGCGAGGTCCGCTTCGGCTACCGAAATTCGGTTGTATGCGCGTACCAAGTCGATTTTGCTAAAGATATTTTTACCCGCCAGACTGGCGGTGAGATCCACTATGTGTGGGATCGGACAGCGATCAGGCGTGGTAACCGTAGTTAGGGTTTCATAGTAGCCGCAAGAACGCCGGTCCCCCATGACCTTCTTCGGGACTATGTGCAGTGGCGACGCCCATGGGCGGTTGGACGGTCTGACGATACCGAGCTGAAGCATGTGGTCGAATTCAGCTCGTGCTGCACGTAGTTTGTCAGGAGCAAACCGTCTTGGTCGTGCGCTAACTGGCTGACCACGCGTGACTATGTGGTGAGTGACCTCTGTCGTGACTGTCAGAAGCTCTGCAGCTGATCGTACCAGTCACGGGTATTCAGAGAGTAGGTTCGCATAATCTAATGACACATCGGCGATTCGAAAAACTGACTGATTATCGGGCGTCCGTAAGAAAGCCTCCAACCCCCAGTTTAGTACGGTCGTCTACAAGTCTGTGGAGACTAGCATAAACAAGCAACCGAAAATTTAGGAGGAAGTCGATGCCGATAATTGCGAAGGATACAGACGCAACCATGTAGACCCACTGAAAAGCTCGGCAATGATTGAGGTCCAGGTTCATCATGAGCTGGCAGAATGAAGCCATCGGAGAACCGTTGGCCGCACGCAGGTTGTATGTATGTGCCGAGTGCTTGTCGTTCGCGGTCGCTGAGATGACGCTGACTTCCGCTCCCGTGTCGATGAGGAACGTGATAGAGTAACGTCGATCCTTAATGTAAAACGGGCGATTTGCTTATATTTGACGGATACGTAGGGCGTGCTAGTATGCGGGCTATTCGCTTTTCCTGCCTAACGCAGGGGGTCCGACAACGTCTTGCTCTTCCACCGTATTGGCGGTGCTACCAACATACTTCTTCGACGGGTTTGGTATTACCTGGCTGAGAAGGTGCAGGGAAGATGTTACGCTTTCGTGCTGAACGAGACGTACTCGGGGCATATACAGACGAGCCGCAGTGAACTGTAGCCAAAACCTGATGAGCATTTGACCGTGGCACACGCTGCTTTGAAGCCTTTATTTCTGCTATCCTGCTGCGAAGTAGCGCAAGTTCCTTGTCTTTAGGCTCAGATCGACCTGACCATTGGGTGCAAATATGGGATTCGGTTTTCATTGGTGCGAATACGTCACCGGAGCTACCGGTCTTCTGTTGCGGAAAACGTTTGAACACAGCGTCTGCCTTGGTAGCTAATTCTTTCAGGGCGTATCGAGCAACATGGACGGCATTATCGGCAATGGCTCTGGGTGAGGTGCAAACCACAGCTCCTCTATCTCTTCTTCGCTCAAGAATAAGGGACCAGAGATGCGCTGAATTTTGCGGAACAACGCCAAAGGTTTGTGATCTCCAAGCTTGAGACCATTTAGCTGTTCAACTCGAGCTCGTGCGCTGGGTTGTAACGCCTTTAAAATCGCTTGCTTCATCTTTTCCTACTTTGCCTTATTCAAGGAGCAGCGTAGAATGTCCTCAACCAGCGTCACAACCGACGAAGGAAAGCGTGAGGCGAGATGATTGTACCTTGGACGGTCCGTCATAATGCCCATATTTTTTAGTTCGATCTCGAATATCGTAAACCAAACCTCTGGGCTGTGTTCCATGAAACTTGAAATAGCCAAACTAAGCATGTATACGCTGCGAAACGACTCAGACGCCACTCTCGAAATGTGTGTCGAACAGATAGAGGATGAACAAACTCACAATAAAGGTACTAAAATTAAACAAGAAACAAATGAATACACGTAGCTAATCGAGAGAATGGGGCGTACTCACCAAAACATATAAACGAGGAAAAACGTTGAATTCGCGCTTGCGAAACGGGGTCGCCAATTTTTAGGACCAGTAAATACTAGTCCGAGCCGGTGCGTGAAAGTAAGCGCGGATATCAGAAGGCAATTGGAGTCGGACACAGTGGACTGTATTCGATGGGCTACAAGAAGACGCGGACGGATGAAGCAAGGCAGGAGGTACATGTTAGCGCTGGAACTTACAAGGTGGTTGTAAGCCGGTTGTAAGGAAGGTTAAACAAGGACGAATAATGTACAATTGACCAACAAGTAAATGGTACATATACGAAAACTGTTCTCTTGTTGGGCGCCACAGTACTGGCTCAAAATCTAGGAAGACACATTTTGGGTTGAGTTCGGTGACATGGAGGATACATTGCGATCACGAACACAGATTTGTAAGTTATGGACCACGCCACACGACCGTTTTGTAAATTACATTTTGCCAAAACACACCCAGGGTTTTTTATTTGATGCCACGGTGCAGTGTCCCACTCAGATATTTGGCGAACGTTCCGCAGCCTTCAGCACACGCTATCCCTGTTTAATCTTGTCAGACACTCCATGGATGACTAGATTACTTACGCAAGTATAAACAACCGTGAGTGCGAACGCTTTAAACTTGCATTCATGACAGAGACACAGTTCAAGTTTCTCATGTTTACCTGTGTTCCACATTCTCCATCAGAAGCTGACATTCGCATACGACTTTTCACCAAGCTGGAGCAAGACCCAGACGTCACGCTGCAGATGACCGAGGAACATTAACGCCTGCTTAGCCTGAAGCATGATTACAGTATAGTGAAACAGCGGCAGAGCAACATGATGGATGTTTGACTGGTCATGTCAAACCAGCAGGAGTCCAAACAGCCGCCTACAGCATGTTGGAACTGTGGCGCATGGCACTACGCATCACAGTGCACTTTTCGCTGACACCGGTGTAACCAATAGCAACGTTTTGGTCACAAAGATGGTTTCTGCAGGCCACACAGCACGGAAAATACTGGCATATTCAACAAACGATCTTCGAAGCCAACACCGGGGAAGACTAGTCGCAGCACTGTTGCTACCTAACAAATCAACGCGATCACCCGCATGCTCTACTTGACAGTGAGTGTTATTGGGTGTCCCGCAACTCTCCACTTAGACACTGGATCGAACATCCTCAATTCACAATCCATTTGGGAAGCCATTGGAGGTCCTCCAGTTTTGCCAACACAACAAACTGCCCTCAGTTGACTTAGAACTACTCTCGGATTGGTTGATGAGATGCGTTGTTTGGTAACTTACAATGAGCAAATGTGTGAGTCTATATGTTACCACACTAATCAGCGAGGGCTGAACATCCTTGGTAGTAACTGGCTAGATAAGCTTTATCTTGGAGTATTCCTTTTAAAAAGTGCAAATTGACACTAGGTGGCAGCGTTCCACCCATAAGTATCGATGCAGAGCTTCAGCAGACGAGTTCACAGCGGTTGTTTCAGCTGTAGGCAGTAGTTTTTCAGTACGGCCTCGGCTTTTGTATCAAAATGAAGGCCCAATTACAGTTAAGAACATCTGATAAACCAGTTTTTCGTCCAAAACGTCCAGTACCGTATGCTGCCTTAACCAATGTTGTGCAAGAGCTTAATCGCCTACAAATAGCGGTTGTCATACAACCGGTAGATAACGCTGACTGGGCTGCTCCCATTGTGGCAATACGAAAGGCTAATGGCACCATCCGTCTATGCGCGTATTTTTCAACGGGTCCTAATGTGGCCTTTCCGATACACAACTATCCACCGCCAGTTCCAGAAGACATTTTTGCGAAACTTCTAAGTAATAGGTTGTTTGCCAAACTGGATCTAGCAAAGCGTATCCACAGCTAGCTGTTGAGGAGAGCTTAACAGAAATGTAGGCAATTAACACACATCCTGGATTGTCTCAGTTCAACTGATTACCGTTCGGAATTAAAACAGCGCCTGCTATTTTTCAGCAGCTAATGGATACAATGCTCACGGGCATCGACGATGTTGCAGCTTATTTAGATGACATCTTAGTTGTGGGAGCGAATTCAGAGGAACTATCATTGAGGTTCGATCAGGTCTTGGATCAAAGTAAGGGCTACGGATTACGTCTACGACGGCAGAAGTGCAGTTTGCTCTTACTACAGCTTAAATACCTGGGGTTTACCATCGATCAGAAAGGACGTCATTCCGGTCCAGGGAACATTTCAGCTATTGTTAACCTGCCAGCACCAATCGACGTCAGTACACTACGCTCTGTTCTGGGAATGGCTAAGCGCTACTCTAAATTCCTCCCTGAAATGCATCAACTGCGTGCACGACTGAAGGCTCTACTCATGGAAGAGGTCAGATGGAACTAGTCGACCAAGTGCCAAACAGCAGTTGATTGGATAAATGTTTTGTTAATCTCGATCACCTTTTCATATTTTTTGATCTTAAACTGCTGATAGGGGTAGCTTCTGAAGCAAGCAACTTTAGCATCTGAGTTGTGGTACTCCACATTTTCCAGACGGTTCTGCAAAAGCAGTTATCTACTTAACCCGATCATTATCAGCAGCAGAGAAAAACTGCTCTCAGATGGAGCAGGAAGGCTTGGCTGTCGTATTCGCTGTTAATAAGTTTCCCAAAATGCTATACGTAGACGTTTCAAGTTACTCACGTATCACACACCATTGCTAGCTATATTCGGTTCACCAAGAGGTATCCCGGCAACCACCGCCAGCCGTTTACACAGATGGGTTCTATATTTACTGGCATATGCATTTTGCATCTACTAAAAATCGACAACCGGTTTTTGGCAAGCCGATGCCTTGTCACGGTTAAATGCTGCTCTTCCGGCAGACAACAATGAGACAAATATGGCTAGTACTGGAGTGCACCAGTTGATGAATCGAGTAATTCTCGACACCGCGGAATGCCTATCGGTTTCGCTAAACCCTATACAACCACACGCGACACAGGATGCTATACTTGGTAAAGTGATGAAACAAGTAAAAGAAGATTTGCCATCACCATGTCCGATTCAGAACTCATCCCCTATCATGGGTGTTAGAACAGTTTCTCCTTCGTTGATTCATCTTTACATTTTGATGAACGTGTGATTATCCCCACATTTTACAACGTCCCAAACTCACTTAACTTCCTTTAGGGAATAAAGCGATCACCCGCACTAAGGCAATAGCCAGTGGTTAGATGTAGTAACCAAACATGAATGAGGATATCCTAAACTTGTGTAAGCTGTGCGAACAATGTGCTATGGCGCAACGAGCGCCGAAGCGTCTAGCGCTATTGACGTGCTCGGAAACAATAACCACATGGTCAGTGTACATGCGGACTTTGAAAGCCAACTTCACGGTAAATCTTATCGCATTGTAATCCACGCTCTGAACATTATATTTCCGGTACATTACAAGCATGACTGCAGAGTGGAGATTGAAAGCTATTTACCGAGCAGGGGCGAGCGTCACGGCATAATAATAACTAGGATAATCGGTGCTTTTAAGTCGACTTCAAACCTTTTGTACGGAACCGCTTCCGTTGTCTCCATGTGTTAATATACTCCGACACTGAATGCAGGAGATACCAGTTTTTGAGAATCGTTTTAGATGACTATGAGGACGCTGTGCTCCATCAGTGATTATCGGAGGGCGGAGAAGCAGATCCACGAGATGTCGCGTGTTGTGAAACCGAGAGCAGTTAATTATTGCGCCGAAGCCGAATATATAACTTCCCGTTGGTATAAACTAATAGGATGGTGGGAAAGTTCGCGTGTTTCGAGGAATTGTACGCTTGTATAATTCGAGATAACCGATGGGTTATTTGCGGAGCCCTATTTGTCTACCTTGAGCTGATGCGCACTTACCCTCCGGTCGACGTCACAACTTCCGACCTCCATGACGTGCACCAATGAGTGCTTTACTGCGAGTATATCAAAGTTAATGAATGAGGTTGCCGCTGGAATTCTTAGTTCGAGAAAGCGGTTAACTGTTCGTTTGCGGGTTTTCTGCAACTTGCTCAACAATGACATGGTTGCGTTTACGTTGTGCTTCATGCCCACTGGAAGTAGGTGGAACACATTCAGAATGGTGGGTTAACTATGTAATGTGGATGAAGCAAATGTTGCAGTGAAAGTATTATGGTATGGACTAACTTGATCAAGCCCATTCGTCAGTGGTGGGGTGCTTGTGATATGGATGTATTCGATCGCCTAATTCTGGGAAAGTTATATTAGTGAATATTGAATGCTGAAACCTGAATACTGTATTAAAGAGCAAGTAGAAATGAATGCTGTACACTTCTATCGAAATATGGTGAAAAACGTTATAAAATGGGTCAATTCAGCATATCGTTATCTTTCTCATGTACCCTTTAAAAGGCCCGACGTACGATATTGCAGGACTCACAGGTGTGACATGCATCGTATGTGTGCAATCGTTATCTGAATCGAATAGTGGTAAAATGTAAATCGAACAACGCTTTGAACTGCTGCATATAGGTTACCTCCATCATATTTTCAGACAAATTGTTCCATATATTTACCACAGTGGCTTAGGAACCAGTTTCACATCCGGCATCATAACATTGTATCTCGTCCGTGTGTGTTACATGATCCTTGAATGGCAGCCTTGGCCTCAGCAGGAGAAAGTCACCGAGATGTAGAATATGGCAGGGCATAATGAGCTCAACTCGCCCCCGACCGTAAAACAAGGTGTAGCGTTCTATTTTTTGCACCCTTTTTCATGCCCCAAGCTTCGTACACGCGGGATGAGCCCGGTAGCAACAGGTTGGACCCGTTCGATCTATTTTGGCTCGCCTCGGGTAATCAAAAGTTAGGCAGACAAATGGAGGGCTAGCCTTGGTCTAATTATGGAGGAGAAAAGACGCGTGGCAACCTTTTCAGGCCACGTGCCGTATCTGCGTTTGAGCGCTCAAAGCATGCGCAGTCCGTTGCGATGTTGCCTGTTCGACTTGTCTATGGGCTTCAACTCGTTACCCGAGTGTACACCTAGGTCCTTCACGGAGGGGTTGGGATATGGCGGTTGGCCGTCAAGGATGTAGGTTTGGCCGTCAGCACGGTGCTCCGGACTCATAATTACAGACTTGCCTGGGCTGACCTGGAGATGAACTTGTGCAGACCATGTGGATAGGCGGTGGAGATCTTGCTGAAGTACGCCACAGTCGTCGGGAGCGTCAACTTCTCTCCAACTACTCATGTCCTTCGCAAACAAGGCACACCGCGACCGCAGAAGCTGAGGTAGATTGTTGATGTGGAACACGAACAGTGTGGCCCCAGCCTAGTGCATTGAGACGCCAATTGTAGAGGGGTACCTGCCAGTTAGATGGTCGGCGACCTGTACCTTCCACTTTCCTCCAACAAGAACATCGCGGAGCCACCGGTGCAAAGAACCGCCGATACCACACCTTCTGCGTTTCTGAAGGAGAAGCTAGTGGCTGACCTTCTCTAAGGCCTCACTGAAATTGATGAAGCTCAAGTAAACAGAATTTCCCTTGCTTATTGCTTTCAACAACTCATGCCCCGTCACAACCAAGGTGGTAGTGCATGAGCGGCCTTGAATAAAGCCGTGCTGTACGGGCGTCAGAAACACTTTTGACTGTAGCACCTGCAGCGATCCCATCTTTACGATTTTCTCAGCAACTGTCATGGGTATCAGGTAACTTGGTCTGTGGTTGTCTATTTTGCTAGGGTCGCTGCCTCGGAATAGACTTTACAACCGGACATTTCCAGCCAACCGGCGACGAACCATCGGACGGCGAGCTGTTGCAAAGGTCAGTCACGACAAGAGTGATGATAATTGCAGGTGACTTGGGCATCAGTGAACGAAGCCCATCGTTTCCGGCAGGTTTGAAGCTGGCAAGATTGGCGAGTAGTTGACATGCTTCTTCAACGCTCCACCCAGACTGCAGAGTTCAGTAAAAGCGGTACACGTCGAAATCGGAACTGACACCCGGTCGTTTGCAAATACAGAAGCGAAGTGTGCAGCCAGAGTGGACGCACGCTTAGTGCTGGAGGTTAGCGGCTGTCCATCCTGGCCATCAAGAACTGGAACATCATCTGCCGGCTTCAGGCGTCGATTCAAGTAAATAAACCTTCGCTTTGGAGCTGTTTTCACGGCGATTGCGAGCTGCACTTTGCAAGGTCGGCACTTATACTTTTTGCACTGTTGCAGAGGTACCGCTGACTTTATAACATTTTGCAGTCAGCGACAGAGCCCGAGAGAAGGAATCTGTCTCACAGTCTGTGCCGCCTCCGAGCTAGATTCCCATACTCCTTGTCAAACCAATGAGGCTTAATCGCTCCAACCGTCCGACATTTTAATAGACACTAATTGGGAACACAAGGATGTCAATCTCTCCTTTATAAATACTCAACAGTCTTTCACAGACGCCGCATGCGCCAGACACCAATCCAGTTTGCTCGCGGCTAGAGCTAGACCCTCAAAGTCCGTTTCCAGTAGTTGTACCTTGGTTCCAACGGACGTGAGTACGACAAAAATACTTCCATGTCAGATATGAGCATTTAGTGGTCGTTTGTAGCCAGTGGCTCCATGATCCGGACGTCACGCACTCGTTGTTCGTAGTTCGTTAATGGCAGCTCGAGACGCGACAGGGTTGAGTGTGAGATTATGAGTGTTAGCTGGCATGGGTGTTGCCCTACACCAGTTTCAAAGTAAAAGATCCACGAACTTTGCGACAACCTCACCAGGTCCAGGCATCAAATGCACATCAGGCCGTCGTATTCGAGGACATCTGAAATTGCCTATGAGTAGAAAATCTGGACGAATCAGATGGGTTCGAAGCTAGGGTAATCAATCCAAACAATGACTCCGGGGGCTGCGATAAACTGCGCCCACGAGTTGTTCTCCGCGACAGATCCGGATGAAGCACTACAGTAGCTCACCTAGACCCTCGTCAATTCGCTAGGTGCCCACAAGTCTCCAACGCAAGGAAGACAGGATGTTCATCATGGCATCACCGCGAGCATTCCTTAGCCTATCACATCGCAAGTACGAGTAACCGTTGAGTCTAAGTTCCTGTGTGTTTAACTCTGATTGCAACTATGTCTCTGCGACTCACACTACGTCTCGCCACTCAGACGCAATGAAACAACGAATCTCATTGCGCTTGTTCATAACACTGCAAGCGTTTGCTAAGGCTACTCGCAGTCCGCGAATGGAACCGCCGGGCGTACCTGACGGTAGAGCAACCTGGTTATCCTGGTTCTCAGTGGTTTAGATACCACCCGAATATCTAAGATAGGAAGACCTGTTTCCCCTCACCAGTAGGTCTTTTCGGCTCAATGACGACAGACTTGCGCCCTTACGTATCTACTGGGTCCAGGACTGGAAGAACATGGATCTTCACAAGTTTCAGCCTCCTTAGTCGGGGCAAGCTATATCTTGGACCGGCTTCGTCGACAAAAGTGCTTCGCTTAGACCGATTTTGTTAAGCAGGTTGCTTTCCAAGGCGGGTACTTTGCCTCGCTGTTACCGAGTACTTACCAGCGTTGAGGAGTCTGTCAATTAGGTTCTGTCAAGTCTCGACATCGTGATCGTAGCGCACTTGGGGTGATGGATCTCTGGACTCCATCGCGTGGAAGCTCGATATTATAACGCCTCTGGTAGGACGAGGTTGACGTTGCGGGGTGAAGTATGTTACCAGCCTCACGTGGGTTGCCAAACGTCGACTTACAGATGTTTAACGCCCAATGTCCCTTCATAATTTCGTTCGTTGTTCTTTCCACTGGTCTTCAGCACTCGGACTTTCAGATGCTGGGACAGCAGTGCCCCTTGGACATAACAAAGGTAATCAATTTATTCCAGTTGATACCGGGCTTCCCACAACAGCTGGACATCGTGCCGGAGAGGTTTCACGGGTAGAGGAGGAGGACAGAGCTTAAACCTGAAGGCTCACCGGGCTGGGATGTTGGGTCAAACCCACGGAGCTGTTCGCAACTGAACGTCGACTTTACTCTTCTTGGCCGTATGTTGTTTTGACAGTTTTCGCATAAAGTTTGGGGGAATCGTGCTGGATTGCATGAAGACGATGAAAAGGTCAATTTATAATCCAACACCTGAAATGTAGCATCTAACGGCTCAAAACACAAGTGTGAACATTTGCACGGTATCCCACTGGCTTGGAACTAGTGCCTCAGGGTGACTGCTTTGGCATTAGGAATCTTCCGAAAACAAGATGGTGGCCAAGTGCTTGAGAAAATGGCGAGAGCAAGATCGCCGAAACCAATCAAGGACAACACAAGTATTTCTGGCCCGAAAATTCAGAAGCAGTAATGAAACTGAACTGTATCTAAATTTTTACAAAATCCTTCAGATGAACGAAGCAATCCAACCCAAAGGGACCTTATCAACACAACCAAAAATAACCGACAGGAAGCCGCTATCCGCAGTGAGTCCTCTGCCGTCAAGCATAACGGCGCCGAAGGTGTTCAAGGGGGCCGTTACAGTGCGAAAA
>CALYDF020007219.1:0-12653 GCA_944474145.2 Dicrocoelium dendriticum | reverse complement strand
GCATTTATCATGAGCGTCCATTTTCTCCGTTTTTTGTTCAACATCTTGGACTGCGTCATGGATTTTCCTCTTGAGGAGCCTCACGATGCAAGCGTTGAGGTGCTGCCTCGTGGAAAGCTGGCTGCTCTTGATTATGTGGCCCATCTGATAACGTTGTTTATCAATGTGGGGGGGGGGACACAATTATCCCTGATTAAGCTTTCTAGAGTGGTCGTATTATTTGGAATGCGCTTCGCACCTACAAATTGCAAAGCGTCGTTCCAGGACCATTAGCCAGTTGACGATCCATTGATCCTTAGTAAGGAGGGGCTAGAATTAGTTGATGGATTCACTTTCCTTGGCGGCTGCATCAGCAACGATGTCAGTTCTCGTATTGCAAAAGCTAGAACTGCTTTTTCGGATTTGCGACATCTATGGCGTCAAAAAGGGTTGTCCCAGTCCGAAAGACCGTGTTCACAAGACCACAGTGAGCACCGTCATATTATATATGTTTGGGACTTAGCCCATTCGAGTTGAGTAGCTGCGGCGCTTTCAAGTCTTTGATCATCACTGCCTGGAAGCATTGCTGATGTCGGGAGGTTCCAGCTTGTCGGCAAGGATGATATGCGTAGGGGAGTGCTAGGCAGTGCTAACCAGGCTAGTTCCCTGGATCCACCAATGGCACTGTATGAATTGCCTTGGCATTAGAACGTGATATGTATGTGCGGTTACTGCTAACCGAAGAAGGCATTGCTATGTCTGCAAGATGTTGGGTGGCACCAGGCGCGGGAAATGAAATCACTGAGGACCAAATTAAATGTGTCATTGGTCCGCCTTGTCTTCCAGGCTGTAGTCCACGTGAGGCACCCCGTGCTTCGATGGAGACGTTACAGGATATGACTAGCCGTGTGCACCAGTGGTGCGTTTGCCATCATCTTATAGCAAGGTTGCTTGTTTAAAGTGTGTTGGGTACTGAGTTATCTGTGAGGTAATGGCTGATTATGACACGAGACAGTGAAAGCCGCAAGGAAGCCGTCCGGTTGATGTTGCATTGTCTTTGCATGATAGCCAACACGTTGTTGGCACAGGATGTTGCACCATGACTACGAATGTTTGTTTAGGGTATTAGGATTTTACGGTAGGTCCTCCTTCTCTCCCTTATTATCTTTCATTCTTTAGGCTACCGTGGTTGTGTGGCAGCGAAGCATATGTTCAGATAAATGATGTGCTGCGCTTTTTGGTGATGATAATAATGATGTTTGTGATGACAGCTCCTTTTGTTCTCAAGTCTTTGAGATTCCCGTGATTGCTATGGTACGCTTTCAGAAAAACCTTCGTCTATTGTGTCTCTGAAATGAACTCAAACAGAGAACCGTTAAACTCATGTACAATTAAGATTATCATAAGAAGTATAGGATAGAACTGTACGATAAAGCAAGTATTCCTCATATGATGGAAACAAGTTAGTTGAAAAGGATTCCACGGGGGTAAGCAACCTCGGCGGATTCAAAGCATAAAATGTCTATCCTCAAGGCACGGTTTTTGAACATATTTGTAGGGTTATCTCGGGTAGTCAAATAAGCAACTTTCCTGTATGGCATGAGGGAAAAGATTATACATTTAGGAGCTCGCACAAAGTTTTTTGCAGCACGATTGAATTGTGGATGCCTAGAAGAAATATATAGGTGGCGGACACAAACCCATTTAGTCCACTCATTCACATGTTGGACAGCAAAATGATTACCATTGTCTAGGACCTAGGTACATGGTACTCTTTCGAGACTGAATGCCATGCGGGTAGCGGTGATGGTGAGGTCTGAGGTATTAGACGTGATAAAGTATACTTCTGATCAACCCGAAGATGAATTGATTATGGTCAGTGAATAGATTTGTACAAAAGTTGCCGTGACTCACATGACGGATCCGGGTGTCCATTTTGTGGATTGTATTGAATCTTGTGTGAGCAGTTTGCGCAGTTCTTTATTGTGCGAATTTTATCATTATTCAGCTCTAGATACCAGTAGGTCAGTCTAGGCAAAGGTTGCTTTTCTACACCAAGACGACCTGAGTACAACTCGTTTAACACAATAGATGTAAGTGTAGAGGCACAACAATATGATTTTGAAAACACATATCATCAGCCGTAAGGGAATTTCGTGGCTCAACTTGCGAAGGGCCAATACCGTCTTTTTGGTTCAGTGATCCATTCTCTACGGAGTAATGACAGAACGCAATGAGAATACTTCCGCGTACCACAGAGCAGCTAAGAACGACTTACCGAAAATGACTTTGTTAAAAGCCACCCCACTATTTGCAAATGAATCAGTAGACTGATAAGTAAACAATATGTGTCACTACTGTGCTGGATGTCATGCGAAATGTCGCGAGCGATTTTCTCCAAAGCTTTGTTATTGTGTCAGAAGAATTTGCCAGAGTAATGTGAAGATTGACTGTTTTCAGCGCTCTATTGTCAGTCAGAGTGGTAAAATGCATGCTATTAGGTATTTGTCTATGCGTGAGATCGCTCAATGAACTGCAAATACCTATCTCATTCTTTGAACCTATCCGCGTTCAGCCGGGCTAGGGTCATTTCGACTACTCGCGCCGTATCTAAAATATGTACAATTGCAGTATCGTTCCGTGTCATTGGTTGTATCCTTCATTTCGTCCCGCCTAAGGATAGACAGTGGAACTTTCACCCAAACGTAGTTTACAGCCAGTCACCGGTCATGATCTATGTTGTTAAATCCAGTTTGATTAGTTGCTCTGCGGTGGGGTTGGCGCAAAGTTATGGATTTCCATACACCTTACTATGCGCGGACTAGATAGGGACCGTATTTTCAACCGAAAATAGTGACTGCCTACCAGACCTTGTTTTCCTCACACTATTAGCTGTTTTTACGCTATCGTTTCAGATAAGCAATGTGACACTAACAAACAAATGCGCTGTAATTCCCCTGCTTTAGGTTGGATTTATTCGCGCCATTTGCTTACCGTGTTACAACACAATTGTTCGAGTCTTCCCTCAGGTCAGTATTATAGTCGACATGGTGCTTAACAATTTGGAAAAGTGGGATGCCATCGCCAGACTGCCGTACGAAGAAAGGGCAAGAATCTTGCACGAACAGATGCAACAGAAATTCAGCAAAGTAAGAACGCGAATTAAAGTGTGAACTTCATGCTAACGTCCCAGAGAAAGCACTCGTTGTTGGGGCTACGACAGTCAATATCCACGTGGTGTGTCGCGGATAACAACAACTTCGTCGGAATATCCATCTGTTCGCAGCAAAACCCAGGAGAAAATCAGTTCGCTGTTCCTTTACATAACTCGTCGTGAACTTATCATTTGCTTCTAATTTTCGATTAAAAAATACTTTTGCACCATGCACGTGGAGTCAGCAGAATAAAAGCTTTTTATCAAATTGGTACTCATTACGCGGCTAGCATAGTGAGAACTCACTGATGCCAGCCATACTACAGCGGAATGCTTGCTTATCACATGGACTGTTGCAGTGTGTATGACTGACGGTCCATACCAACTTCTGTATAAGATTGCCGTGCATCGGTTGCATTCTTAACACAGGCATTTCATCGAGTGGGGAAATCCGAACAGAATAAGCTTACTTTTTTCAAATTGCTGCAAGAGAACCTGAGTGCAATGGAACAGATTAGCCACCTTATCGCGAGCAATCATTGAAAAAGTTGCCAACCTCAATCGATGTCAAGGGCTCAGGGGCCACTGAAGGAGACAAGGATGATTAGCTAAATGTAATACTTGACTCAACTTCTTGAAATATGCTTGGAACCGATCGTGAACTTGATTTCAGAAGTGATTTAAAACACCCGGTTAGTATGGTTAGTGTGCAGGTTTTGCACTTTATAGAAATGCTTCATCAGGCCAACGGAATCAGTGGGTGCTTGATGTAATATTTATGGCAAACTGGGACGATTATCGCGATAACCGAGTTATAAGTAGGTTAACGACCTTACAGGACAGTGTCACTGCAAGTGGCACCTTACAGATGAAAAGTGTTGTACTGCTTTGACTGTGGTGCTAGTGATTACGGTTTCCTCTGCCTGAGACCCAATCCAACCGTGAAATCAAAAGTCAGGAATCTGTAAACGGTGTGTGTTCTATGAAAATGGACGGTTCTGTTTGCATGTCAATCATATTTTCTGATTATGCAAACTGTGATCTCTCCATTTTCAGTATCTCGGTCTCAACCAAGGTGAACGCATTCAGGTTGACTGGCTTGCATCGGTTTAACATAATTGGCCGTTTGTATGCTTCAGGGCATGGTCCTCGTTTCTTAGTCCAGTGATTCTCATCCTGCGGGTAATTACCTCCAAAGGGGTAAAATGATATTTTACGATAGGTTAATATAAGCACGAGGATTCGGTCATCAATCTGTTCTTGAACAAAATTAATAACAAATCGTTTTTATCAAGACGAGTAACTAACTATCTAATCACTATTGTTTAGACACTACTGACTAATAATTAGTGAGTGGTTAGTGAATTAAACAAAATCTAATAAAAATTTCATTACTTAAAATACGAGTACAAGTTTACAAAACAGCGCACCTAGATGGTGTCTCTATCGCTTCGTTTGTAAATCGCTGATCTTTTGAGTCAGCAGTTGTTAACTGGGTAGAGTTAGATTTAAGTGGACACTAAGGTAGGAGCCGATAAGGAAAGTGCGACCGAATGTTTACAAGGTAGAAGGGGCGAAACAGGCGGTTAGTGTTTAGGGTGTATTGATAGAGAGTGGCGGAAGGAAACTGTCCTACACGACGGATTTGGAAGGGATGTTTAAATAAATGAGGAACCACTGACATCTGTTCATGTTACTCAGGGAGCATATACCAAAGCAAGGAAATGAATGAACTTGAAGCACAACTTACGAGGTGCATTAAAGGAAACTGAACCAAATATATAAAACGTAATAGATCCAGTCAGTTTCAACTGTCTGATTAATGTACATCAAGTTTTGATGATTGAAATATTGCTCAAATGTCGGTCTTTTCTTTCTTTGAATGGTAGAAAGTAATGAAAATAGTATTGATTTTCCGTAATATAAAGTAAAAAATGCAATAGTTATTAGGTAAGTAACTGTTTCAAGTAAGGTTTTGAAGGGCAAATTTTTGTAATGAACCCGATCTGTGGGTGACAGCCTCAAAAACGTTGAGAATCACTGACTTAATCGAAGCTCAGCTGAGTTTACCAGCCACTCACATCGCACCTGTGTCCCATATCTGGTCGGCTGTTCGGTGCGAAGCTCGTTGAAGTCGTCGACACGGCCTAGTGTCGTACCGCCATGAGTGGGTATTCGCTCTGTTTGTCTACTTAATAATAAGTCCCAACTGGTTCACTGCACGTAGTCATCACAGGGACTTTCCTCTCAGTAATGGGTGTAGGTGTGTTTTGATGATAATGAACAAGGACTTTATACGAGCAAAGAAGCACTTTGCAACCCCATTTGGGTGATCTGGCGGGTTGTCGAAAAAGGTTAGTAAAAAATACACTTAATAGATATACCGTCAAAAGAATGAACTTATCGTTTTAATACATAAATCTGCAGTCCGAGTATTTTCACAGCTGCAATAAGCGAAAAATAAATCCAAAATACCTTCGTTAACTGTCCCTGAACCGTCTGCTGGAGCTCCACTCTAGTCCTGATTATCGTTCTAGTTCGCAATAATTGTAACCCTATCACCCACTTGGCTTGACGAAGCATTTTGATCAAAAGCGAAACGTTGTCCACCGGCTGTTCGTTGACACCTACGCCTTGGAGCGCAAAAAGCTTTACCTATACCGGATGGCCTTCGAATGAAGGTGCGAAACGCCACAGCTCACATAAGACACTCAGAACGGAGTGATAAACCAGGAATAGCAGGCAATAAGTTGTGCAGAGAATAAAATATCATATCGGTGGCAGTGTCTGAGATATGAATTTGGGGAAGCAATGCCTATCCACCCACACACTGTAGCGATGACTCGGTAAAAGACGACTTCTATCGTCAATTGAACGAGCTCCTTCGCCACAGAAGAAACACGGACACAGTTGTGCTGACGGGGGATCTGAACGCTCAAGTTGGCAAATTATCCACTGATGAACTGCATCTGGGCGTCCAACATGGTGTAGGCTCGCGTAATGATAACGGTGAGTAGTTGCTTCATTTGTGTGAGGATGCTCGCTTATTTCTTGCGGGCACTAATTTTCGACACAGCACCCGCCGGAGGGTGACTTGGCGCCCATTAGCCTCGAACCAGCTATGGACGTAAATCGATCACATTGCGATAAGTTACCGATGGAGATGTTGCGTCCAGAACTGTCGCTCGATTTAGATCACATGTGTAGACACCGACCATGCACTTGTATGTGCTGACCTGCGGATGTGCTTTGGCGGACGCCCACGAAGACGTCGTAACGGCGCTGACACCAGCCAACTCGCCAAGCCAGCTGTTCCGAATGACTATCAAAGTAGGCTGTCATGTGAGTTGAATAAGCGCTCACTGGATGCAATTGTAGCTCACTGGTCTCATGCGCCAGACCATACTAGCAGCAGGCAAATCCTCATGTGGTATGTCTAATCGCCAACATGGACATTGGATCTCTTTGCAGTCTCTGCAACTTATCGATGCTCGCCGGCATATTCCGGCTGGAAGCGAACACAATGAAACTCACAAAGAGCTCCGGGCAAAACTCCGTGCTAGCCTGAAGAGAGACCGCGAATCCTGGTGGTCTCATCGTGCTTCAGAGATGGAAATGGCCGCTGCCCTTGGTAACGCCATCGTAAGTAATTCCGTCTGGTACGGGAAACGGGTAGCAGGAGACCTGGGGTTAGTGCAACGAGAGTGGACAGCCTATCCTTAACTTGTCAAAACGACTAGAGCATTGGGCCAAGCACTTGGAAAGGCAATCTAATCGGTTGGAATTGTTAGATTTCTCGCCGGACACTGATCGCCCTGCTCCATCGGCTGTCCCCTTGGATCCACCATCTCGCTTAGAAGTCGAACGTGAGATCGGACTGTTGAAGTTAAATAAAGTCCCGGGACCGGATGACCTTCTTCCAGCACTCTTCGAATTCGGTAAGCCCACTCTTGTGGACGATTTACATGAGTTACTAGTGAAACGTTGGGAGCAGGAAACTGTCGCAACCGACTGGAGCCGGCCTGTCATAGTCCCAATTTTCAAGGAAGGCTCACGATCGCATTGCGGCAGCCACAGAGGAATCAGTGTGATCTCCGTCGCCTCCAAATTGCTTCCTCTGTCATCCTTCAAAGACTGACTGGCACTCATGAAAGCCATACTCGTGAAGAGCAAGCCGGGTTTCGTCGAGGTCGTGGCTGCATTGACTACATCTTCACTTTGCGTCACCTGTTGGAGCACCGTCACACATATTGGCGGCCCACTGTTGTCGTGTTCCTCGATATCAAAGGTGCATTCGATTTGGTGGATAGACGTGCACTTTGGAACTACTGAGGAAAGGCGTACCTGAGAAATATGCAAATATTATCCGGTCATTATACACGCATAGCTCAGGCAGAGTTAGGGCATAAGGCAAGCTGTCGTCGCTCTTCAATATCTACAGCGGTGTGGGACAAGGATGCCCGCTGTCACCTTTCCTCTTCAAGTTCGCTGTTGACGAAGTCATGGAGACCGCAATCACAGGACACGACTTAGGTGTAGAGCTACTCCCAGAAGAATGACTTCTTGACTTGGAGTATGCTGACGATATTTCTCTAATCTGCGACAGCTCTCAGACGTGCCAAACGGCACTGGACAGATTAGCACTGGCTGTCAGCCGCTTCGGGCTTTGCTTTGCGCCATCGAAGTGCAAAGCGTTCATCCAAGATTGGTCTGGAACGCCTCCTTCGCTGACCGTTGGTGGGGATCAGCTAGAAGTCGTTCGAAAATTCAACTAGCTGGGAAGTTGTATCAGCGCCCGTGGGATAGAAGATGAGATCACGAACCGTATAGCAAAAGCTCGAGGTGCTTTTGCTAACCTTGGCCACTTATGGCGCCGGCGCGACATCACTCTCACCCTGAAGGGTAGAGTGTAGAAATGCAGCGGTACGTTCAACCCTACTGTACGGTTGCGAAACATGGCCCCTAAGATCGGCGGACATGAAGAGGCTAGTTACGTTCGACCATCGCTGCCTTTGAAGTTTGGCTCACATCTGGTGGGAACACCGCGTGAGTAACGAGCGTGTTTGACGCATTGTTTACGGCCCAGGAAAAGGATCTGAACCGCTCAGCGCCATTATTTTACGCGCCAGGCTCCGATGGCTCGGCCATGTGCTACGCATGCCAGCCTACCGACTACCGCGACGTATGTTGTTTGCGCGCTGCGGGTGTTGATGGAAGAAGAGGAGGGGTGACCAAGCGATGAATTGGGGGAGAGGAATGAAGGCCTTCAGTTCGAAGCTGGACTCAGTTAGAGCGTCTCGGCTCCCTGGTTGGGGTCCGAAAGACGATGAACACCTTTGGCTGGATACCCTTGTTGATATGGCTAGGAGCCGACCTCAGTGGTGTTCGTGCTGTGAGTTTCTTTGTCTCACCCCATCCCTCTTAGCCTCACACTCCAACCACGATCTTATTATTTAGCATTTTATAATTTTGCATAGTAAATTATTTTCCTGCTGCATAGTAGCCGGCAGGTGGCTTATCGGAATGATGTCCATCCGTTACCGGTAGATCAGCTGGCTGGCATCTGTTGCATTTTATTCCCTTTTTCTTTTAGGTACTGCAGCACAGTAGCTGAGGTGTTTCCCACCTCTAACTAACGTGTATAGTAAGTGTGTGTGTCGCAATAGTCCGGATAAAGCCAGCCCTGGGTGTGAGAAACAACTATTTAAGATTACTGAGGAGCCGCCAATTAACTTGTGTCATCAAAAGCAGTTTGGTCTGCGTACTGATTACAAAGGAGTAGTAGGGGCTTTTGAATGGTACAGACAGAAATTCGTCACATCTAGACTCAATCAGACAGCCGTTACACGCCCAGAAAAGTACTGTACGCGCCTTTCATGCTTTCGGGGTTCGTCAACAGGGCGCATTCCATCGGACTCTGGTAAAGCTCAAACTCGCAACTCGACGGTTGCCAGTCCGTGGTTGAGAGCACTGAGCTACGGGGGACGGTAACGAGCATCGTGAATTAGTTACCAGATGTGATATAGCGCTATATATATATATATATATATATATATATATATATATATATGGTTGGCGGCATCCGGTTTCGGATTTGCCTGTCACTGTGGCAAGCCACAGGACGCCTGCGCCTACAGAGGGACCATGGATGGCTTGCGCTGCACCACCCACACCTCCAACCACACACTCCATATCCAGTGTAAACCCGAAGGAATAAGACCGGGAGGCATGCGGATGGGAACCACGTTTCATCAACGGAGCCGGCCCACACTCCTTCACAGGCAAACACAAGCACGCTGTATTTGGGGAATCAAGCGCACACAAGACGGTGGCTGGACCGTAGTCCGCTCCACACTGAGCGCATGGAACCGCTCTTTGAGCCTAGCACGGCCACAAGAACCGTGCACCCCGTCCCCTCCAGCAACGACCAACTGTCTCCTGGAGCCAGTATGAACGATGTAGTGGGTAATAGACAGGTAGGTACCTTGTCAACATACACATCAAGCGCAACCATACCAGGGATATCAAACAACAGCCATTCACTTTAAACGACAAGCCGAAATTAAATAAATCCAATAATGCATACAGATACGGTGGTATAACTCTTCGCTAAATTACCATATGAAGTAATTTGGTTAGCAACAAATCCGTGATAAGTAAGAAATGTCCACAAGTTACTTAAAATGCTACAAACGCAACAAAATTACCGAAGATAAGCGCAGTTTGTGTAATAGATAATTATTCAGGGAGGTAGAACAAACCAAATAAAGCGGAATGAAATTTATCTAGCTTAAAAAGACCTAGTTTAAGTGTAAGTTGGTTTAGCCCAACTGCGGTGGAGAAGCATCAAGAATGCAACATCAGCCTCAGCATGGGGCATATATATATATATATATATATATATATATATATATATATATATATATATATATATATATATATCGGGACAGCTCTGGTGACGAGATCCTGATAGATCGTCGAAGTTCCGCTGCTAATATTGTGCTGTGGACTCATCTCCTAGGCGAATGCTGGTTTGGTGTTAGGTTACAACTTTCTGCTACCCAACAGCCAATACCCACACCATTCTGCGCGAATCGGTTCACTTGCTCATGGCGCTCGCGTAGCTGTCTTTAAGTATATACGGTAACGAACGCTTTGGCTGAGGACCCTGGTCATCCTCCTGTCAGGTGTGGACACCCTGGCGGTATCCTAATCCAACATGCAAATTTTAATTACGCCAATAATGATAAATCCATGCAGCATCGGCCGTCGTGTAGTGGCCTTAGGAAAAGGGTCAAGTTATCTGCTGCATACAGCAGGGTGGATAAGCGAAAACATGCTACTATTAGCGCTTCTTTTCTAACCTGTCCCCCTGCACATACTCTTCTCGCTCCACATTCACTCAACCCACTACTTCCTCCAATCCAGGTCGTCACTATTCATACGTTTGCCCGCCAATATAATCGTATGCCACCGCGCAAAGCGCTCAACATCGGGTGCAGGAACGTACATACACTACTGGACCGGAACTCGAGTGAGCGACCACTGCACTGGTCGCAATGGGACTGGTGCGCTATAACCTCGATATTGCGGCGCTCAGCGAGACCCGGCTAGCTGACCAAGGTAAGTTACATGAAGCTAGTACCGGCTATACGTTCTAATGGGTAGAAAACACCACCTCAGAAGCACGTAAACATGGGGTCAGATTTGCACTATCGGATCACTTAAATGGCCAGCTGATGAGTGAGCCGAATGGCATCAGCGCGCAACTGATGACTCTGAGCCTACGACTCGGAAGAGGTAAGTTTGCTTCTTTTATAGACACATACTGTCCGAAAAAGTGTTATCGTGATGACACGCGTAATAAACACAGCACTCAGTTATCCTCCGCGATACGGTCTGTGCCGAGGAGCGACCGACTATTTCTGCTGGGTGATTTCAACGAAAGCGTTGGGTGTGATGCATCCGTGTGAACAGATGTCATCGGTCGGCATTGCATAGGTTCAGCGAATGCGAAAAGTGACAGGTTGCTCTCCCTGTGTGCCACTCACGGTCTGACGATCACGATCACTCGGCTTGCACTGAATGCGAGTGAGATAGCAGACTGGACGCACTCACGAAGTGGTCACGTGCATCTGCTTTACGGTGTCATCGTACGTCAGCGCGACATGAGTGAAGTGCGCATGACACGTATACTGCATGGAGCTGAGTGTGGTACTGACCACAAATTGGTGCGAGCAAAAATGTACATCTAGGTAGGGAAAAGTACGTACTGTGTGCGTGCCGTTAACCGGAGGCGCACGTTAACATTCTCTCCCTCGGTACTGGGGCGAAACGTACCGAGCTGGAGAAGGCGATCGCTACACGCCTGTGTGAGGTGGAATGCATGGCCACAGGGGCCAACCTGTGGCACCACACTCGCGACCAGGTGACAGCTGCTGCCGAGGAGACCATCAGGTGCGCGAAGTGTAAGCGGTCCAATTACTTTGCTGAGAACAATGCGACGATTGGCACATTGGTGTCTGAGAAGAATGCACCATTTGCTGCACATGTGATAGACACCAGTGACTTGGGGAAGAAGGGTCAATTTCGCAGAATTCGACGGCGACTGACTCGAGAGCTCCGTCGCATTAAAAGTGCATAGTGGATTGAGAAGGTGAAACAGATTGAATGCTACGCCGAACGTCGGCAACACAAGGTAGTTTTTCACTCCTTGAAAGCGGTGTATGGACCTAGGTTGGAGCCGTTGAAGACACTAATCTATGGTAGTTTAGGCGATGTCTACATACAGACTGCAGACATAATACAGATCTGACGCAATCACTTTAATTGACTTTTGAATAACAGTTTAGAGTTTGACTAGCCTACACTAAACGGCATGAAGCAGCACGATGTGAAGGTGAGTCTGGCGGACACACCGACAGGGGATGAGACGCGAATAAGACTTGCTCAACTGCGAAATGGCAAATGCACCGGTGCCGACGGGAACCCCTTTGAAGTATTGAAGCATGGCGGACCCGCATTGATGAACGCGCTGCACCTCTTGGTGCGACGCATGTGGATTGAGAAAGAGGTGCCTCCTGAGCTGAAGGATGCCCTTGCGTTACCACCGTACAAGTGCAAAGGAAGCAAGCGATATGTCAGGAAATATGGTGGTATCAGCTTGCTGAGTTTTGTGACACAGGGATTGCCCGAAATCTACTCAACCGCCTCGTCGGTCAATTTGTTGAACCGAACATGGCGGAAGAGCAATTTGGATTCCGTACGGGCCGCAGCACCATCGAAATGGTGGCTGGTCAGTTGTGGGAGAAGTGAAGACAGAGACACTAGCCATTGTAGTCTGCGTTTGTTGATTTCATCAAAGCATTTGATACGGTGAACCGCGAGGCG
The DNA here is from genome assembly GCA_944474145.2 of Dicrocoelium dendriticum. NCBI lineage: Eukaryota > Metazoa > Platyhelminthes > Trematoda > Plagiorchiida > Dicrocoeliidae > Dicrocoelium > Dicrocoelium dendriticum. The sequence goes on along the minus strand of CALYDF020007219.1, from coordinate 130 downwards.
TTATGGCTGGTGTTGGGTAAGTTTGCTTATCCGATTAAGTTTTTTTATATATAAATAAATAAATAAATAAATGATATATTTCTCGACATGCGAGACACAGGCAGACTACGAGCCTGATCATGTGGTACAA
>CALYDF020007218.1:0-12693 GCA_944474145.2 Dicrocoelium dendriticum | reverse complement strand
ACAGTAACAAAGCCTCACATTAATCTTACCGAAGCCCAATCTGTTAAAATCCTGAGAAAACATCTTGGTGCAGAAGGTCAAAGACATTTTGATGCACTGCGTTTGTACGAAAACATCTTCGTCCGACAGTCTTAATGTACTTGATTGCCTTTGGGGCCGTGACAGCATGTTTTCACGTCACGCTTGAGTTTTTTCCAGTTACGACAGGGACAGGAAGAAGGTATTAATGAATTCATCAGCTGTATACGACAATCCCTTCCAGACTGCAGTTATAATGAAGTGCCAGCCATGAACTTTGAAGAGACAATGGCCCTCCAGTGTCTGTTGCTTGGTATCAGAGAATATAAAGCCAGGGAACAGACACTTTCGGAAGAGGAAAAGAAACTTTATTGGGAGACAGCATGCGCCCTGGTCAGGCAATGCGAGAACTTGGTGCAACAATTAAATAAATAAGCAAATAAAAATGTTGATAAAATGTTTTTTCTCGACTACGTGAGGTACGTCTGCACAGGCATGATCATGGTAAGAGTACAAAAACCTGCTCCGTTAATTTACAATGGAACAATATGGTTGTCATTTATGCTGATATATGAGTGTATGTATGTGGGCATGTGAGCCTGTGTAGCCGTGTTTATAGGATTTGCAAATGCTTTCCTGCACGCCAGCGCTAAAGGGATGCTTGATGTTTGTGGACTTGAAGCGCTTGTGCAGATAACCAAGGGGGTGCCTTTACTTGGCGGCGAGTCACAACCGCCACTTTACAGTATTGTTAAGCAGACATTTGTGCCTTTTTATAGAGAGAACGCTTGTCGGGCGGAAACCCACCAAGTCCTGGAACACTATCGCCGAACCATTGGCTAAAACGGGATAAACCCGAACCACCCACCTGACACCAGGAGGAGGTTGATCGTCTAGTCATCGGAATGAATCTCTTCCCGACGCAGTACACGCTGTTAAATCGCGTCCTCAACTAACCGTTAAACACTCTTTTACTTGCTGCCGATGCGGTGCAAGGTAGGAAAATGCTGCTGACTGGAAACACAAGCAGTCTACCTGTCACAAATGCGGCAAAATTGGACATCTTACACGCGTATGCCGTTCGACGGTTTACCAGCGATCGGTACACCGCCCTGCACAAAATGCTGTTCGTCCTGCAGAAAACTCCGGCGAGTTCATATCGTATTTAGTATGACACACTCCTACATTTCATATCACCCCCATACACTGTGGAGTTGGACACTGAGGAACAGCCAGTGCGCTTGGAAATCAACACCGGGGCATCAGACAACTTAATGAACAAGAGAACTTTGCCTGAACTGATTCTGACACTGACTCAGTCTACGTTACCTTCTTACACGGGAGAAGCTCTCGACATATTGGGTGTGTGCAATTTGAGAGTAAATCATCGAAGCGATACATTGACTATTCCCTTAATCTTGGTTAACACCGACGGCTGGAACCTGCTTGGGAGGAATAAGTTGAAACACATGCCGGAAATACTTAGAAATGTGAAATGATGGATCGCATTCTTGATTTGTCCACACTTTTGAAGCTTATTGCTACCGTTTTGATGCAAATCTGTCCGGGAAATAACGTAATTTCCAAGCTTGTTGCAACATCATGCCAGGTACGCAGCCGAAATTTTCAAGGCACAAACCTTGCCTTTTGCCATCCGTCCGAAGGTAGAGTCGGAGCTAGAGCGACTTCAAAAGGCGGAATAATCACCCCTTGTACGCCACTCATCCCGGGCTACAACCATCGTTCTGGTACAAAAGCCAGCTGGTTCGATTCGCATTTGTGACGACTGCAAACTGACGGCTAATCAAGCGAAGACTACGGATCACTATCCTATTCCACGAATAGTTGACCTCTATGGAACCTTGTCGTTTGGACAAAAGTTCTCCAAACTTGATCTAAGCCACGCTTATTCTCAGGTGGAACTTAATGAATCTGCTAAGGAAGTTACAACTGTCAATACACACTTTGGGTTGTTTCACTATAACCAGTTACCGTTTGGAATACACTCTGCGCCGACGATTTTTCAGAGGATTGTAAACAATTCAGTGAGTTATACCTGGAAAGTGTGCTTACTTGGACGATATCTTGGTTACTGGCAGTACAGATTACGAGAATCTGGCGGCACTCACTACTGTTTTGGAGCGCCTCCAAGAGCGCAGACATTAGCTCAAAGAATCCAGGTGTAACTTTTTCTCCGATAGTGTTATCTGGTGTTTCGTTTGGACAGACGCGGGTTAGCTTCATTACGGGAGTAAATTCAACCTATACACAATTCACCGACACGGGGTAACAATCCCGAATTGCAATAATTTCTCGGGATGGTGACCCGTTACAGTCGTTCTTTGCCCAACCTAGCAACCACCCACACACATTTATATGCTTATTTTGCCTAATCAATACTCAATGATTCATCAGACACACCAACCTTTATCGTGCCGCACAACAATGAAGGTCTATGCACAGTGGAATTCACTATAGCGAAAATCACTTGTCAAGCAACTCACTTAAGCTCCTCAACGTGCGCAGGCCCTGACGGGATCCCCCATGTTTAATAAAAAGCAGTGGTAGTGCTTTCATTATGCTTTTGCTCAATATCTTTGCACTCTCTTTTAACAACGGAGTATACCCTACTCAATGGAAAACTTCTGTCGTTATCCCGCGACACAAACTATGGCGCTGCCCACGTGGGCAAGATCTTTCATCCCATCTTATCTAGAATAACGGAAAGGATAGTGAGAGATGAACTATTTATATACTTGAACAACCCTAACATCATCAGAAATTCTTAACACGGCTTCCCGCAAGCTCGATCCTGCGCAACATGCTAGACTGACTTCTTAAACCAAACAGCGGCTGCCATAGACAACGAAACAGTGTCGTATTCCTGGTCCTGGATATGGAAAAAGCCTTTGATAGAGTGCCTCACAAGTTACTAAACAAACTGAAGACTATATGTATTGGAGAACCGATGTTTTCTTGGCTGTCTTCATATCTAATTGGTAGATAGCAGGTGGTGCGCATAGGCGACCGTTTCTCTAAACCGAAAGCAATCACTAGTGGAGTAATTCAAGAGAGTGTTCTTGGTGCTCTTTTTTGTCTTCTTTGCCAGTTAGATTACCTTGATTATGTGACTAGAGCAAGAGACGCCGGAAGTGCTGTTATCGTAATATTTCTTGACATCCAAAAGGCTTTTGACCGTGTCCCACACAATTTATTATTGCTGAAGCTTATGTCCTATGGTGTCACTAATTCGCTTCTAGATTGGTTGTCTTCCTACCTCGAGGGTAGAAAGCAAGTAGTCAAAATCGGTAACTATACATCTGAAGCCACTACAATCTCTAGTGGACTGATTCAAGGTAGCGTGCTAGGCCCGCTTTTATTCTTGATCTATTTCAACGATCTCCTTGATGAAATCTCGTACGGGAAGCCGTTCCTTTTCGCTGATGACGTTAAAATTGTGTGTTGTTCCGCCCCTGGGCAATGTATTCCTAACCTAGCCTATATTCAGTCTGACTTGTCCGCATTGGAGCTCTGGAGTAACTCCTGGAAGTTGCACTTTGCCAATGACAAGAGTAATCTATTGTACCACGGCTGTGGCCCTTCTCTGAACACCCTTACATTAAACGATACACCTATTCCTGTGTGTGGCGCAGTCAGAGACCTTGGTCTAAGATATTCTGCCTCGTTTAATTTTTCAGAGCATGTTATATTTTTGCAGGCTTCTGCCAGAAAAGTGATCGTCTACATAAGTCGAACTCTTATTTTGAGGGATTCCAGGATTCAAGCCCTTAAAATATGTCTTAGGCCGAAACTTGAGTACTGTACGACAGTGCATAGTAATCTGAGAAAAGTGGATATTATAGCACTGGAAAACACTCAAAGATTATTCACATAATGGTTTCTGAACATGCCTAATACTATGACATACCGTGAACGTTGCGAGGCGCTAAATCTGGAACCGCTATGGTTACGCAGACTCAAACTTAATCTGTGCCTTCTTTACCGCCTACTATTCGGATTAACCTTCACTGCTTAGCCACAACTCGAGTTTCAGACTCGTATGCGCTATGAACTAAGAAACAGCGAGCGCACAGTGCAAATACAAAAGTCTCGCACAAAGCTCCGCTCAAATGTTTTCTCCGTAAAATATGCGTTAATATGGAACAAACTTCCATCGAGTGTTAGAAACTGCACTACCTATGCACAATTCAGACGTATGATTAGTATTCACCTGACTGTTGCAAACATCTGGTCAACACTAAGCCAAACGGTGACTCTGGATGATTTATATGAGAAAGGTCCTGGATACGTATGAAAGTCACCATATTCTCTATTCATTTCAATAATATGAGATTACCTATATATAATTGCATTCTTGAGTATATATTTGAGAACGATCTTACTCCTATTAATCCATCCAACCGATTCTGTTTTCTCCTTTGACGCACTGGTTCGTAGATGCACTACACCTTTCAAGCTGATGTCTCTGTACAATCGTCGTCACTCGCCAAGAATTTCCATCAAATTGTGACTGGCCTATCGGCAAGCGTTTGTATTCATCATTATGTTTTATAATTCCTCATACTTTATCTTCTTATTTGTTTCACCGTTGGTCATGACTGGGTTGATCTGTTGTGGCGACGGATTACAGCTTCCAAATAAAAGTATACCCATGCAATTCACATTACTACTGACTATCTGGATTAAAACAAATCAGTGCCAAACTTGATAGATCCGCATGATAGAACGGGCTGAGGCTTCATCGCCTATAATGTATGCATAACACAGCCCCAAAAACAAGACATTTGACACCTAGTTCTGAGGAACTATTTACTATCTTGTCACACAGGCACAGAGCCAATTGGAGCATGGAAGTGCGGGTGAAACCCATAGTGGAAATACCCTGCATGGAAGCAAGTCCCCTGGGGACAGTTCCATGGATGACCGTATTACTTTACTTGAACTTTCCGCAAAATCTACATTTATTATTGTTCCCAGTTTCTTTATCTCTCTACTTTTTCCAGACTGCTAATCATTTCAAAAACCCATATGGGAACCATTGATCAAAAGACGAATAATTAACTATATTATGCGATCACGTTGTACATGTTGATAAGACCACCCAATTGGTCTGTGCCTCGCACTGCTGAGGAACAAAACGTTTATTTATTTATTTATTTCTAATGATATATTTCAGAGAGTAATAAATGGTGTTACATTTGTCTGTGCTGATGAAATTAAAGTTGTCTACCCACAACCACGTGCAAATACTCACAAAGCCGTACGTCTCATTCAGGATGAGCTATCTGCCCTTGAGTCCTAATGCCAACTGTAGCAGACGTCATTTGCCGTGGACAAGTGCAATATTTCGTTGTACAACTGCTATGTACCCCCAGACAGTTTATTACTACAAGGCGCATATATCTCGTAATGCAGGGCAGTTCACGACTTGGGCGTGAGATATTCAGTCACGCTCAAGTTTTCTGAGCACTGGCTTTCAAGTTTCGAAAACCATGAAGACCATCGGTAACATCTGCCATAATTTATACCTCACGGAATCTCGCATATCGCTTTACAAAACATAGGTATTGCCGTGTATGGAATACTGTTCAATGGTACAATCTATTTCGCGAAAATCTGACCAGCATGCTCATGAGAAGGTCCAGAGTCGCCTCACGAAAAAGCTATATGGATATTCTGCAAGGTTGACATACAGAGAGCGATGTGATAAACTTGGATTTGACCCAGTTTGTCTTCGAATAATATAGCTGAACCTATATTTTCTTTACAGAATCATAAACTGCCAAATTCGCAGTGTTGATAACGGTGTTCACATAACTTTAAACAGCAGATATGCAATCCGTAACAAAGAGGTAAATGTCATGATTCCAAAATTTACTACCAGAAGCATAGAACGTTTCTTTCTAACCAAATACCCAAAGATTTGGAACAAAATTCTAAGTGATATCAGAATATGCTCTACATTTTGCAATTTTAAGCTTGCAATTAGTAAGCATTTAACCGTCTAAAACATGATTAATATGTTCGGGACATCACAGTCCCCAGATAAGGCATTCGAAAACGGTATCCATGGTGTTTGAATAAATTTTCGAAACACATATACATAACATTTCGGACAACAGCCCCTTTCATTACATTCTTTCTCGGCCCAACCATCTATCATGTGATTGTGAAGAATCCCGATTCAATGGCAGGAAAATATGGCAGAATGATTCTGATTAATCTGTGTTACCTAATTCGTAATTGCGTCCGTTTTTATTTCGGAAAATGTATTACTGCAATATCATGTAAAGTTTGTACCATTAGTTGATCCGTTCGTTTTAGGGAACAGCTTCTCACATCGCTAGTTGGCGGTAGCCTCTAGCCGTCATGGGTCCGATCCCCAGTAGGGGACCGATGATTACGCACCACTGACGAGCCCCAATAGGGTGATACGCGCGTCTGGTGCTTTCCCAGATTGATAGCTTACTTATGCGGTTTGGAATCTAATTATGATGAACCAAATCGAAGCATACTTAAATCCGTCTACCCATTAAAGATTTATTTACTCATTTATTTATTTATTTAATACCTGATGGCCGTGGTCACCTGAACCACAAAAGGCTTATGCTGCCGTCAAGCTGGCTATAACTTAGTCCAATTTGCTGGTGCACTTTGACCTAAAGAGGCCGATTATTTTCCGGTGCGACGCATCACGCATGGGACTAGGAGCCGTGCTCTGTCATAAAATGGACGACATGACAGAACGACCCATACCTTTTGCATCTAGGAAATTGGCACCAGCTGAGAAGAATTACTCCCAGCTGGACAAAAGCCGTAGCAGTTATCTTTGGGGCGAAGAATGTTCACTATTACCTTTGGGGAAGAAAGTTTGCAATTTTTGCAGACCACGAAATGTTACTAACTTTGATCTGTGAGGAAAAGGGCATCAACCAGATGGTGCCCCCTCGTATGTCACGTTCGGCCTTACTGCTTTCCAGCTACGACTACAAAATCCCATGGCTTTCTGGGAAAGCAAATGGAGTCGCCGACAATGAGCCGTTTAACGTTAAGTCAGTTATCTGATTGCATACTGAAACCCACTAAAGTGGTTAATTTGCTTCATCATTTGGTGGGAAATCCGGTGCTTAGCGTAGATATCCGTCATGAAACCGAACGAGACATTCTACTTGTCAGGGTCAAGCTTTGTGTATCCCAGGGATGGCCTGATAAATGTGAGCCGCAACTGCTATAACATGTTACTTGACGCTGCGAGCTTAGTCTTGTAGATAAATGTCTACTATGGGGATCGAGCGCGATAATACCACCCTGATTGAGTCCAGAAGTTCTACGAGAGCTGCATGAAACTCACCGGGGAATAACGAGGATGAAAGGACTTGCATGATCCTATGTATGGGGGACCAATATTGACAGAGACATTGAAGAGTTAATCTGACACTGCGACACTTGTCGAAACAAACAAGTAAGTGCCTCCTCCTGTACCACTCAACCCATGGAAGTAGCCCAGTAAACCATGGGAGCGAGTACATGCTGACTTCTTCGGCCCATTCGACGGGAAGTTGTTTCTTCTCTTGGTCGACCCTTACTCGAAATGGATTGAAGTTCTCCCGCTAACACAAGCCACGTCAGAGACTACGGTTTCAGGCATGCTAACATGCTTTACAACCTTCGGTATGCCACACACGTTGGTGACAGACAAGGGCTCGGTATTTACTAGTCATGCATTACAGGAGTTTCTGAAAAATAATGGCATACCTCATGGGAACTTGGCGCCTTACCAATCAGCTTCCTATGGCTTGCCTGGAAGGGCCGTCCAAAAGGTCTAAACGGGCATCGAAAGAGAGTGCCGGCTCCACTGTGAACAAGTTTAGATAACTTCCTTTTGGTTATCGTTCCACACCGAACCAAACGACTGGTAAGATCCCCCGGGGCATTAATGTTCGGTCGACGGTTATGGACATGCTTAGACTTGTTGTTTCCTGCTCGGAGGCTACATGTCGATGCCATACAAGATAAGTCTAAGGCAGAGTATGGTCGGAGGGCCGTCGACCCACAACCCTGTGAGAACGAATCGGTTTATATCAAATTGCCTAACGAAACGAACTGGCGTCCGGAGATCTGCTTGAAGTTGCGGGATGAAATACGGAAGCGGCTCTACCAGAGCGCAGGGTAGTCATTCGGCACAAGGATTTTGTAGGTTCCGCTCTGTCTCGGTTCCGCCAGCCGAAACATCGACAAGCCCAATCACTGAGTTGGAAGAAGTGCAGGATACCATTCAATCGGAGACAAAACAATGTCAACTCTCAGGCCGAGTACGCCGACAAGTTGATCGATACTAGGCCAGCTGGGGTAGATCCAAATAAAGGAAAGAGAAATGCGGCATCTGAGCAGTGTGTCAGTCCAACGCTACCCAGTCGGTTAAACTGTTCCTATTGGTTGGATACACCAGAGTCAGTGGGTGTGTCGGATAACTCCAGCTAACCATTAACGAGACCATTTTAGATGCATGTTAGTGCGTTGTGCCAAGCTTTTAGAGTGGCACATTTTCGAAAACGCGTGCAGTACTTTCAAGTTAGCGAGGCTAAGAACGCTGTTTTGGCATTGTTGACACTCTCATTGGGCATGGGACGTAAACCAATGGGACACCGGTTAGAAGCCCACAGCATGAGCGACAGACAGTCCAATGAAAATGGTCGAGCACCACCTTCTGTTCCCTTTTGATGCCTATCTGAAGCAAACCTCGATGATTGGTCTCCAAACTGAAACCGCCCAATGGGCAACTTGTGATGCCTGTCCAAGGAGGAGATGCCAGATACCACGTGATCCGAAGCTTAAGACGTAACCAGTGTGGACAGACATACTAACCAGCACATGAAGCGGTCTATAGTGATCACTAGCGGCTACCTGGTGGTGGCTTAATCAGTGGCCTAACCATGGTGGCGTAGACAGGCAATCTTCTAAGTGGTATTCCGCAGATCAGCAATGGCTGCTAGGCGGTTAGACAATTGTGTGCGATTGTCGTTGCAACGATCATGGGGGACATTGTTTCCATTGAAGTTGGTAGACCAACCTGAAGCTGAACAACGAAAACGCTAAGTTAGCTTACTTCTATCACAGTTGATGACCCCAAAAAATAAGAGGATTGCAAGTGTGGCGTTGACACGACGTTAGTGAGTGTTCGTTTGTCTCCACACCGATAGGCGACCTTGTTAATCAGTTATCACTTCAGTGTCTCCATGTATGGCGTTATGTAAAGGTCATAGGAACCTATGTGTTCATAGGATAACTAGGCCTCACTTCCCTATGGTCGCCCATACTTGTTGATACGCTTTGACAAGTGGCTCTCTAAATGGCACCATTAGAAACACAGTCAATGCAGATAGAACCTACCTATTACGTCCATGGACTGGCATGCTATCCTCATGAAATCGGCATTACTCAACAAAGAAACACCTAAAGGGGCTACGATGATTACGGTGTTTATACATGCCACATCGTCCTGCTAGAAAAAACGCAAGACTTATAATGAGTGACAAGGCAGGCATTTTACTCTGGTAATTCAGGCGAGTAGTTGGAACAGACAAACAACATAGTCTCAATCACGGGCGCTCCTACACTGTATTCTAAAACATTTACAAAGGCAACCGCGCCCATTAATCCTGCTATTGACCACTGTTTCAGCTAGTGTTAGAAGCAGTCATGTGTGCACGCCGTGACACAGGTTGCTAGCTACCTCGCAACTACTGAGAAACATTTTGTAATTGGAAAGTAGGCAATTCCGGAGGCATTATTGAAGGAGGAAGATCGCTCCAAACTCTATGCTTACTATGCGCATGCAGTGCTGTTGGCAAATCATATCAGGTCCGTAGGGCCACTTGGTATTTCAAGCTTATCAATCACTTGGGAGTGAAGTGTAAATATCATGTTGGAACGCAGGATTGACATGCATCTTACGACTTTAACATAACGGCAGGTCCATGGGTCCTGTAGCGGTAACTAATTACCGAAGTGGCCCACAGGTGTGGAGACGAACGAACACTCCCTAATGTCGTGTCACCGGTACACTAGGAACCCTCCTCTGTGGAACAATGGCTACAGATCCACTGATGGTCTTACCTACACAGCAAATTTGACCTTAGTATACAATGCGCCAACTACATCAGTAATACGTAGCCACGCTATTCACATGAGTGCACGGCCAACTGAAAAGCACAGCACGAGAACTTTGTAGCTGTAAAGCTTATAAAAATGCTTTTTGCGAAGAAGTCCTAGCTTTACCTCCTTCATACGAATTACCGCATTGTTTCTGATTACCTCACACTGCCTTAATAATCACACGTATATCCTAAGCGAAATTGCACACCTATCGATTCTCCAGATTGCTCGCAGTGGCACGATTACACTATACATACTGTATCACGTGTGGCCAGATAGGTAAGCGAATATGGAAGGCAAGCGTGCAGTCAACCCGTAAGCCTACAAAGCTTCTCTTCCAACAGCCTGCAAGGGTTGCATCCTCAACACAATCAACCAATCCGCTACTTATCACTACTCAATTGGACGTTATCTCGCTCGTGTAAGCCTTCAAAGCTTCTCTTCCAACAGTCTGGAAGTGTTGCAGCCTCAACAAAAACTACTAATCCGCTTCTTATTAACACTCACTTAGATGTCATCTCGCTCGCGTGGTAGTGAAACCGCCTTACGCCAGATTGCCAGTATGATCAATCCCGTATTATGTCTCCCATTGGCTGATCACCCTCGACACCACTGAAGTGTGCTGGTACACCGATTGCGATCAGCAGAGACGACCGACAAACGAAGCGAATGGTACAGCGAATTTGTAAGCCTACCACCAGCCTGCAGGTAGTTTTAAACAAAACAATCGTTCCCAGATATGCTCTTGTTTAAAAGTACCAGCACATTCTGTGCCTCACCAATGCGCGCCTGCAAGAAAGCCGAGGCGTTCGCTCTGAAGTCAGGCCGTCCAATAGACATGACCGAAAGCGTCCATACGACTGCACACGCGCACAGCGTCACATTTGTTAGTCTTCCATTTGATGTGGCCGCAGACTCGACCGCAAAGTGCATCGCGTGCTACGCAGCGGACCAATGTGGTACAGAGCACACGAGTTTACCGGGCTACGAGTGCCAAAGAAGGGGTAAACTACCAACTGAAGCGATCGATATTACTGGTTCAACAGCAGTTTCGTTGCAGTGTTGAAGATGGTCAGCCAATGGGAGACATAATACGGGATTGGTCATACTGGCAATCTGGCGTAAGGCGGTTTCACTACCACGCGAGCGAGATGACATCTAAGTGAGTGTTAATAAGAAGCGGATTGGTAGTTTTTGTTGAGGCTGCATCACTTCCAGACTGTTGGAAGAGAAGCTTTGAAGGCTTACACGAGCGAGATGACGTCCAATTGAGTAGTGATAAGTAGCGGATTGGTTGATTGTGTTGAGGATGCAACCCTTGCAGGCTGTTGGAAGAGAAGCTTTGTAGGCTTACGGGTTGACTGCACGCTTGCCTTCCATACTCGCTTACCTATCTGGCCACGCGTGATACAGTATGCATAGTGTAATCGTGCCACTGCGAGCAATCTGGAGAATCGATAGGTGTGCAATTTCGCTTAGGATATGCGTGTGATTATTAAGGCAGTGTGAGGAAATCAGAAACAATGCGGTAATTCGTATGAAGGAGGTAAAGCTAGGACTTCTTCGCAAAAAGAATTTTTATAAGCTTTACAGCTACAAAGTTCTCGTGCTGTGCTTTTCAGTTGGCCGTGCACTCATGTGAATAGCGTGGCTACGTATTACTGATGTAGTCGGCGCATTGTATACTAAGGTCAAATTTGCTGTGTAGGTAAGACCATCAGTGGATCTGTAGCCATTGTTCCACAGAGGAGGGTTCCTAATGTGGCGGTGACACGACATTAGGGAGTGTTCGTTCGTCTCTCACACCTGTGGGCCACTTCGGTAATTAGTTACCGCTACAGGACCCATGGACCTGCCGTTATGTTAAAGTCGTAAGATGCATGTCAATCCTGCGTTCCAACATGATATTTACACTTCACTCCCAAGTGATTGATAAGCTTGAAATACCAAGTGGCCCTACGGACCTGATATGATTTGCCAACAGCATTGCATGCGCATAGTAAGCATAGAGTTTGGAGCGATCTTCCTCCTTCAATAATGCCTCCGGAATCGCCTACTTTCCAATTACAAAATGTTTCTCAGTAGTTGCTAAGTCATCTTGTTGACCTTGTGCCGAGCGGTCACAAAAAACTGTCGTCCTGCCTTATTAGCTTACCAATCTTTGGGTTTATCCTCACAGAGACCTACGTGCCATCATTCGATTTGGCTCCGCGAGCTCCTCCTACCGCTGTTCATCTATTGGATCTATCATTCACGGAGCACCAGCAAACCGTGCTCTTGCAACTTCGAAGTGAACCGTTTTTGAACCCAATCGGAGGTTTTATTTTCCCTCTCGTCGAGTAAGAAATCTTTTGGTCTTTTTTTTAAAGATCTTATTGAGAGTCACCCGATCAGTTTACTGCCATTCCTTTAAGTCGCTCTACAAAGCGATATTCGTCAATTTGATCCACCCATGGAAATGCCACTGTCGTCATTAGACAGTATTTTCTAGGTCACCTT
>CALYDF020007217.1:0-12654 GCA_944474145.2 Dicrocoelium dendriticum | reverse complement strand
GACAAGGTTTTGTCACTCAGAAAGCTTCGGTGTAGCCCTACGGTTCCAATTGTGTCTCATTGGAACAGCTTGGGACAATAAAGGGGTCACTCTGGGCACTCCAGCGAATATTATTCGGTCTCATGTGTTATAAGCAAAAGGAGCAATACCAACAGATCTCACTTGTTATTCCAATTGCTTCCATATCATGGCGTTATCGATAGAGAATCAACATTTCTTCTCTTAGCTTATGCGTTTACACCTCTTCGTGTAACCGGCCCAGTAGGGAACACGTGACGGTAATTGGGTCGTCAGTTTGTTGCGGTTTTTAGGTTCATCAGGCTTTTACCTGTCCGATTTGTGTACATGACGCATCGGATTTCGGCGTTTGCGGAGGATAACTCAATTATGGTGTAAACATCACGTGTGCGACGACGATGCTAGACGTCACGACTTAATTAACATGGGCCTCCCTCTCGACGGTGCTGTACCGCTGAGCTAGGTAACGTGGTTAGGTCACTTCCTACGCATACCGTGCGAACGAATACTACGGCGCGCTCTGTTCTCTTGCGCTGGAAGTAATTGCGCGATGGTCAGCCTATGCATGGCGGAAAGATGTCAAGGCACGGATTTCCAGTCTACTTATAGTCCGTCCCGCGCATCTTCCGGACTGAGGATCCAGGGATGAAGAGCATCGTTAGCAGGTGTAAATGCCGATAAGGCCGCTCGGACCTTCATAATGGGACGGAGCTCTTGCTTCTGTGCTGCAACATATAGTCATTCTCGATGATCGTAGATCACCGCTAGGTTGACATTATCATGACGGCGCTTTCATGTTCAAGTTGGAGCGGTACAGTAGGAGGATTCCGCGAATGTTCGGCCCAGTAAAACGTCGTTGATCCCAGAGTGCAATTTGTGGAGCGATTTGCAAGGAGCCAAATCAACACGCACAATGCACTCTACAGTCAACTAAACAGCACTCACGTGCCCTGCATTAGTAGTTCCCGCTGTGCCAGCCACATGAAGTGAATTAACTTTGGAAGAATAGAAACTAAGTAAGCCGAAACAATGAATGTCATAATTTTAGAATGCAAATAGGAAGTTAAAACAGTAAGCTTTAATAGAGAAGCGCAAAGCTAAGACGTGAATGGAGGTGTCAAGTGATGTTTGAAATCTTTCACCGTTGATGTCACCACTACTTCCACGGGCAACACATTCCAACGAGAACCAGTTCCAACCCAGTCCGACCGGGGTTTCTTCAACTTCAGTAGATGGCCACGAAGAGGTGGCATCCGAGTGGGTAGGAACAGTCCATATAAATTCTGACTGACCTGATCTGTTAGTATGCGACAGGCTAATGCTAAGTCACCCCGAAACCTGTAGTACATGGAAAACATGTCCAGCTTAAGTAGCATCTCAGGGCACAACAGCTTTCTTAAAATACCACTTTCGTTCCTGACCGTAAGAGTCGTTCAACTGCCATCTTACCCCTAACAAGCCTGTACGTGCAGTATTCTAAGTGTGGCCTAACGAAGTCTGAAAATAGCCTAGTGAACATTTCGGTTGTCATGATCCTGAATAACCTGCGGACCATCCACATGTTGAAACTTTTGTGATCAACTGCCATCCAATGTTCACTGGACTTGAAATCTCAGACGACAGCAAGACACCAAAGTCAGCTTGGAGTGGCACCCGCAGCACTTCATTACCCCTAGGTAGTGTGCCAGTGGGTTATTAGATCCTACTCTCAAAACTGAACATTTAGCGAGATTGATGGGCAGCTGCCACAAAACGGACGTCTCATAGTCTATTTAGAGTCCTTTGTAGGGCCATTGGCCCACCGTTTCATTCACTGTGGACCGGCACTTTAAGTCGTCCGCGCAACTTAGGGATGGCACTCCCAGTTCGTCGGGCAAGTCATTAATGAATAGCAGGGGCTAGGGACCGACGCTTGCGGAACACCGCTGCAAACGCCCTGATTTAAAGACAGGTTAGAACCCACATGAACACATCACCCGTTTAGAAATGCCGAAATCCATTGCAAGGTCTGGTCCATAAATACCATAGGTATGAAGCTTGGATAAAGGGTGCAAATGCTGAACGGTTTCGAAGGCTTTGGAAAAGTCGATATACAATACGTCCTTGATCGACCGCTTCGGCCCAATGGTCGCGGGCCGCTAACAACTTGGTAAGGCAAGACTAGCCCTTATGAAAGCCGCATTGGGATGGGCTGAGGTACTCGAACGCGCTTAAATGACTTTCACTGGCACCCATCACAAGTATTTCCAGGAGTTTGACCAATACGCTGGTTAGGTTATCTGGTCTATAGTTCTCGGGTAGGTGTTTTTCACTTTTTTAAAACGGCATACAACAGTTTTTCCAGTCGTTAGGTAAAGAAGAACTGTGCAGTGACTTCTCAAACAGTCGCGTAATTGTACAGCAATGCTCATCTGCAAACTGATACAACAGTTTGGGATGTGTAGCGTCCACTCCTGCAGCCCTAATAGGATTTAGCTCACGTAGAAGCTTGAGCATCTGAGCCTCCAATATAAAAACCAGATAAGTGTCTACAGGAACCTTTACCCTTAAATAATATGCGGCAGATGGGACTCCCGAACAGATACGCCTGCATACTGTTCCTCAAGCAAGGAAGCCTTATCAAACTGACAGCATCAGGGCCTTCAGGACCGAACAACACCGGGATGGGTGAGTTCATCTTGCTTCACATTTTGATGTGGGCGAAGAAGCGTTTTGGGTTTGATGGCGATCTACGGGTATGCTCGATTTCATGTTGCAACTGATCACGACGCAGATACTGCCTGCAGACATTTCGAACTTCTCGGAACTTTTGAAAGGTGCGTGCTGAAGGAGCAAAAACATAAGCATGCCAACATCTGATCCCTCTGTTAAGCAGCTTTCGCGCCACGGAATCAAACCAGGGTGGCATCCCTTCAGTTTCATTCCTCACGGAAATTGTTGTCTAAG
Organism: Dicrocoelium dendriticum; assembly: GCA_944474145.2. Classification (NCBI taxonomy): domain Eukaryota; kingdom Metazoa; phylum Platyhelminthes; class Trematoda; order Plagiorchiida; family Dicrocoeliidae; genus Dicrocoelium; species Dicrocoelium dendriticum. The sequence continues at coordinate 9,690 of CALYDF020007217.1, read as the reverse complement.
GGAGAAACGACTCAGATAAGTAAGACTTGAATGTGTCTCAGGCTGCCTGAACATTGTCGGTTTCCGAAAACACGCAAGCTGAGTTTGTGGCCTTAGTTTTCATTACTTCAAAATCAACACGCCATATGTTTGCTTTTAGGATACTCGATTGAGAGCACACTTGAATGACAGGCATGCGTGGTCACTAGCACCCAGAGGTGAATCGTATTCAAGGTCTCTGACAAAATCAATCGATTTCGCGAAGACTAACTCCAAGAGTGGCGGGTTTTGACCCCTCATGAACCTGGTTGGCTGGTTGACAAATTGATGTAAGGGAACAAGCTGGGCTAGATCTAGGTCACTGCCAAAACTCCTCGAAGCAGCATCACAGAAGAAACCCTGTCAACCAGCATTTGGAAGATTGAACTCCGAATAACTAAACACCCATTTGTCGAGGGAGAGCGGATAAAATAAATGAGACCCCTTGCAACATTATCGGGCTTCTATAAACCAGCGCAACTTTACGTTGTGCATGAAAAATACGCAAATTAACAACGAGCATTCTCCAACGACGCAGATTCGATCACTTGCACCGTGGTTTGTGTGCGTCAGCGATCCATTGAACTATGCTGGGTGGTGCTTTTGCACCTTCAGAGCCACTCATACCAGATTGGTCAATGGTTAGAGGCCAGACAAACTTAGCCTCCTGGTCCTCCAGATTAGGGGTTTAAATGAAATGGCTGCCCTTGTAGCCAAACGCCAAACCCGCTACTTTGTGGTCAGGTTTTTGAACCAAAGGCTTTGGTTGTGAACCATAATCGTTCTCCTGTCTAGGTCTTGGCAACCTGACAGTATCCTGCCCACGCAGTACTATGAATCTTACTTCAAACAATTTCTTGATGCTCTGGCCACCGCAGAGGATAATCAACGGTGCCCTATCTGCTGCATCGAGCAGAGTGGATAGGGGTTTGGATGCTACTGCTCAAGCCTTCCCGTCTTCTTATTCCCCCTCTTACGCTTTTTCACTCTTACCGTCCCGTTCCAACTTCATTTATATCCCCCCAGTTTTCAACCCCCTGATTCTTGGCCCTCCCCCAACATGCTTTGCTAGACATTTACCTTTTAATTTCAACTCACATGCTAACGCGGAGCGTCACTCCTTTCCTGTCGACAAGCCCATGTCCAACCAAGCGGTCCATTCCAGTTCATCAGCTTCCATTTGGAGCCCTCGATCCTCCTTCAGATTGGTGTGCCTCAGTGTACCCACATTGGTACAGATCGGTCAACAGGCAGCACTTGCTCGAACTTTAGAGATCCTCTCCATCGATATCTGCTGCTTAACGGAGACCCGGCTGCAAGACTCGAGCTCTGTGCTCACTCTGCGATCCTCTTCAAGTGACGTAAGCAGTATTTTCTCATTGCGCCTATCCGGTGACGATGCAGCTTCGAGCACCGGCCAAGTTGGTGTTGGTATTGCCTTGAGTCCCCGGGCTGAAGCTACTCTGGTTGATTGGTTTCCAATCAGTAGCCGGATGTGTGCGGTCCGATTGGCTGTCTCGTTCAAAGCTTCGAAGTCGCGCGGGACTAATAGATGTCTATACATCATCGCTGCCTACGCGCCCACAAACTGTAGCGATGATTCGGTAAAGAACGACTTCTACCGCCAACTGACCCAGCTCCTTCGCCACAGAAGAAGCACGGACACTGTTGTGCTGGCGGGGGATATGAACGCACAAATTGGAAAGTTGTCCACTGATGAAATGCATCTGGGCGGTCAGCACGGGGTAGGCTCCCGTAATGATAACGGTGAGCGTTTACTTCATTTGTGTGAAGATGCTCGCTTATTTCTTGCGAGCACTACTTTCCGACACAGCACCCGCCGGAGGGTGACTTGGCGCCCACCAGCCTCGAACCAGCTTTGGACACAGATCGATCACATTGCCATCAGTTACCGCTGGAGAGGCTGCATCCAGAATTGTCGCTCGATTCGGAGCACATGTGTGGGCACCGATCATGCACTTGTATGTGCTGACATGCAGATGCGTTTTGGCGGGCGCCCACGACGACGCTGTGAGCGCATTGACACCAGCCAACTGACAAAGCCAAATGTTCTGAATGCGTATCGAAGTACGCTGACATGCGAGTTGAGTAATCGCTCACTGGAGACAATTGATGGTCACTGGTCACATGTTCGCCAGACCTTACTAGCAGCGGGCAAATCCTCATGTAGTATGTCTAATAGCCAACATAGATATTGGGTCTCTTCGCAGTCTCTGGAACTTATCGACGCTCGCCGGCATATCCCGGCTGGAACTGAACACAAGGAAACTCGCAAAGAGCTCCGGGCAAGACTCCGAGCTAGCCTGAAGAGAGACCGCGAATCTTGGTGGTCTCTTCGTGCGTCAGAGACGGAAGTGGCCGCTGCCCTTGGCAACCATCGTAAGTTATTCCGTCTGATACGGGAAACGGGCAGCAGGAGACCTGGTGTTAGTGAAACAATTTGTGATGTGAGTGGACAGCCTATCCACAATTTGTCAAAACGATTGGAGCGTTGGGCTGAGCATTTTGAAAAGCAATTTAATCGGCTAGAATTGTTCGATTCTTCGCCGGTCAGTGATCGCCCTGCTCCGTGGGCTATCCCTTTGGATCCACCCTCTCGCTCAGAAGTCGAACTTGAGATCGGACTGTTGAAGTTGAACAAAGCCGCGGGACCAGATGATCTTCCTCCAGCTCTCTTCAAATTCGCAGGCTCTGCTCTTGTTGATGCTTTACATGAATTACTAGTGAAACTATGGGAGCAGGAGGTTGTCCCAACCGACTGGAGCCGCTCCGTTATTGTTCCCATCTTCAAAGGCGGCTCGCGCTCGGAATGCGGCAACCATAGAGGAATCGGTCTGATATCTATCGCCTCCAAATTACTCGCGTCCATAATTCTCCACAGACTGACTGGTGCTCGTGAAAGCCAGATTCGTGAGGAGCAAGCCGGGTTTCGTCGGGGTCGTGGCTGCATCGACCACATCTTCACCTTGCGTCAGTTGTTGGAGCACCGTCACACATATTGGCGGCCCACCGTAGTCGTGTTCCTCGACATCAAAGGTGCCTTCGATTCGGTTGATCGATGTGCCCTTTGGAATTGTCTACTCAGGAAAGGTGTGCCCGAGAAATATGTAAATATTATCCAAGCATTATATGCGCGTAGCGCGGGCAGAGTAAGGGCTTACAGCAGGCTGTCGCCACCCTTCAATATCTCCAACGGTGTGAGACAAGGATGCCCGCTGTCACCTTTCCTATTCAACTTCGCTATTGACGAAGTCATGGAGATTGCATTTACAGGACATGACTTGGAAGGTGTGGAGCTACTCCCAGGAGAACGACTTCTTGACTTGGAGTATGCAGACGACATTGCCCTCATCTGTGACAGCTCCCAGACGTGTCAAGCCGCGCTGGACAGATTAGCACTGGCTGTCAGTCGCTTCGGGCTTTGCTTTGCACCACCGAAGTGCAAAGCGTTCCTCCAGGATTGGCAGGGATCGCCCCCTGTGCTGACCCTTGGTGGGATCAGCTAGAAGTCGTTCAGAAATTCAATTACCTGGGAAGTTGTATCAGCGCCCTTGGGATCGAAGACGAGATCACGAACCGCATAGCAGAAGCTCGAAGTGCTTTTGCTAACCTTCGCCACCTATGGCGACGGCGCGACATTACTCTCGCCCTGAAGGGTAGAGTGTACAATGCAGCGGTACGTTCGACCGTACTGTACGGTTGCGAAACCTGACCCCTAAGATCGGCGGACATGAAGAGGCTAGTTACGTTCGACCATCGGTGCCTTCGCAGTTTGGCTCACATCTGGTGGGAACACCGCGTGAGTAACGAGCGTGTTCGACGCCTTGTTTACGGCCTAGGAAAAGGGAATGAACCGCTCAGCACCGTCATTTCACTCACCAGGCTCCGATGGCTGGGCCACGTGTTGCGCATGCCAGCCCACCGACTCCCTCGACGTGCGTTGTTTGCTCACCGGGGATGTGGGTGGAAGAAGAGGAGAGGTGGCGAAGCGATGACTTGGTCCAGAGGAGTGAAGGCCCTCACTTCTGAGCTGGCCTCAGTTGGAGCATCCCGGCTCCCTGGTTGGGGTCCAAAAGACGGTGAACACGTTTGGCTGGATACACTTGCTGATATGGCAAGGAGCCGACCTCAGTGGCGTTCCTGCTGTGAGTTTCTTTGTCCCTCCCCATCCCTTTTAGTCTCCCCCTCCATCTACGATCTCATTTCGTAGGGTAAAACATAATAATTTTTTTTGCCTAGTAGCTGGCTGGTAGCTTACCGGAACGATGCCTCTCCGTTGCTGGTAGCTCAGCTGGCATGCAACTTTCGTATTTATTTTTCCTTTATGTATTGTATTTATGTATTTCCTTTATGTATTGCGGTACAGTTGCGGTGTTTCACCACCTCCAGCTGACATGTATAATGATGATGATGATGATGACTATTTAAAGATGGTGGCGCTTCGCTGGTCCGAGAACTCACTGCTTTGTTCTCGAAAGTTTATTTGAAGAGGAAGTTCCGTCATTTTGGGGCGAATCGATAGTCGTCCCCATCTCCAAAAAGGTCCTGCGTCCAACTACAGAGGCATAAACTTACTCCCCGTGGTTTGGAAGCTGCTGGTGTGCATCGTATTTCGCAGACTATCCCCAACGCTCTAATGGTTGCAGCGAGAAGAACAAGCTGGGTTACGCCCTAGTCGCGGCTGCATCCATCAAATCTTCACACTCCACCAGATCCTCAAGCTCCACCATGTGTATCAGAGGCCAGTGATGGCTGTGTTCTTGGATATCCGTGCAGCCTTCGATTCTGTCGATCGGACGGTACTGTGGCACTGCTTGCTAAGGAATGACATCCCAGAGAAGTTCATCTCCATACTGCGCGCTCTCTATGGTCTGACCTCGTACAGGGTTAGGGCTTATGACAAGCTTTCGCCTTTCTTTGTGGTCTCCAGTGGAGTTCGACAAGGATGCCCTATCTTTCCGTTACTATTCAACTTCGCCATTGAGGATGTCCTAAAGAACGCTCTGGACGATTCGTTGAACACTGGCGTTGAGCTCCTCCCAGGTAGTCGAGTTGTTGATTTTGATTATGCTGGTGACGATCCACGTCTTCCAACTTGCACTAAACCGCTTGGCGATTGAAGCATCAAAGTATGATATGTATTTTTCGTCCTCCAAGATTAATTGAATGTCTGCACAGTGGTATGCGGACGAGGGTGCAGCTGAGTGGACAGACCTCGGATAACTTTGTAGTTGTCTCAGGTGTGAAGCTAGGCTGTCTTAGCTCCTGTCTTGTTTAATATTTATCTTCATACAATGATGTCTTGTGCTTTTGATACCGCTTGTGCTTGCGGTGTTCGTATGGAGCACCGTATTGATGGTAGGTTGCTGAATCTCCGTCGTTTCGGTACGAAAACCCTAGTCTGTGAGACAACTATCCATATTTAGCTGTTTGCTGACGACTGCGTTGCTTGCACACAGCGCGGATGAGTTGCATCACATGATTAGTGCTCTGGCTTCGACAGCGGCCAAATTCAGGCTCACCATAAACACAAGCAAAACTGTCTGGCTCTTTCAGCCTACACCAGAGATGCAATCTACAATGATGCCGCGAATCAGCATTTTTGATGAAGTAGTGCAAACCACCTCCCACTTCTGCTTCCTCTGATGGTGGCTGAAAGCTGAGGCGCAAGGACTCGCCTGCCTCAGTGCGATCGATCGAGTAGGCGACAGATCTTAAATATACAGCTAGTTATACTTTTTGCCTCAGAATTGTGAATAGAATATTAGTATTCAGAGCCGGTGTGTTTTGTTTCTCTTGACGCGGCTGGGAGATCTAGTCACAAAAGATGGTGACAGCTACAAACTTGCCAAACCCCGCTCGCCATTGAGGAGCAATCCATTGTAACAGTCTGGAGATTCCCCGGTTTGCCTGTGTAAAATTCTAACCAAAATTCTATAATTGTACACCTAGGCAACCGGTGTGGTTTGTTGAACTGCTTGCTGAGTTCGAATGCTTTACTTGCTCATCGCCATTTTTTTGCTTGGCGCTCGCTTCGGTTGCAACGCGCGACTGCTCTGTGTGCTGTGTTTGCTCCGTTTCCCTAGCTAGAGCGTCCACGGTGTCGTTCGTTTATAGCTAGCTAACAGGGAATCTTTTGCTGAACCAATAAAAGTTTCCCTGCAACTCGATCCGTCTTCTGGAATCGCTCTCTGGGCTCCCGGAATAGGCAACCCTCTAAACCATTATCTCATTGCCAACTCCGCTAGAGATGAGAGAAAGCATGTTGTCGGACAACTGGAAAGTGTGGAAAGCGGCTTGGATGGAATTCGCGGTGTTGATCCAGTTGGATGAATATCCAAGACCATACTAGTTGCCAATGTTCAGATACTCCATCGGCTCTGAAGCAAGTCGGATAATGGAAGCCGGGGATCTTTGGGACAATGAACCGGGTCTTTTGGAATTAATCGAGCGTTTTGAAGAACACTGTGAAGATCGATCGTATTTTTAACCCATTGCCGCCGGTTAGCCGAGAATCGTCCAGTCGAGCCTGTAAGCGATCAGTCGTCGCAAGAGCGATTGCCAAATAACTTGGAAAATCAAAATAATCAGCAGTACATTTTTGCAATACCCCAGAGTCAAGGATTACCAATACCGTCAAGACTTGATGCAAGAGCCACCGTGAGTACGTTGACCGGGAAACAATACATCGGAATGCAGTGTAGTGTGAAATAGAGTCATCATAAAAGGCGGATTAACTTCATGGTGCACCCAAAGGGGAAGGCTGTGGTGGACGCCCTCAAGAAAGCAAAATATAGACTTATCGAGATCAAAACGACGCTCCTTATCTAATGCTACCGGTACAAGAAGCTGGACGGTCATTAGGCGGAAGCCTGTGTCCTTGGATCTTGACCTGACCTGACCTGAAATACGCGTTCTACCGAATTCGGCAGCAGTCCAGTGCAGCCTCAATTCAGTCACAGAGTAAACCACAAGCTCACCCGCAGTGAGCGAGGATATGGAAAATGCAACACAAAAACTGCGAAAAAATGAAAAAGTAAGGGATGTGATAGTGGCTGAAAGCTGAGGCGGAGCGACTTGCCTGCCTCAGTGCGGTCGATCAGGCGATCGATCGATTGGGCGACTGAGTTTTTACATATACAGCTAGTTCTACTTTTTGCCTCAGAATTATGAATAGAACGCTAGTGTTCAGAGCGGGTGTCTTTCATTTCTCTTGACGCGGCTGGAAGACCCAGGCACAAAACACTTCCTTGGGATTGTGATTTCGACTGACCAGCAGCTACACATTGAGCTGCGTATCCGCGTGTCGAAGGCAGCGGCGGCATTCGAAAAGCGATAGTACCGAGTGTGGAACAACCATCAGCTTACCGTTGGCACGAATCTGATGGTGTAAAAATCCATGGTGCTGTCCGTTCTTCCATACGGCAGCGAAACGTGGACGATGTACCGGTGGGATGTGCGATATCACGAACGGTTTTATCAACAGTGTCTGCGACGGATTCTGCGCATCGGTTGGTGTGACAGAGTTTTGGACACGGGTATGTTGCGCCGAAGGGGAATGTATGCGGTGGACTGCATACTTTTGCTAATACACTTGAGGTGGCTCGGTCATGTGGGGCGTATGGATCCAATGCGGATACTGAAGCAGCTATTATATAGTCAACTGAGTTTATGGAAGTGGCATGTGGGAAACCGAAACTTCGTTACCAGGACATGACTAAATTGAGCCTCTCACGTTCTAATCTTGATTGCAGGTCATGGGAATCGAAGGCGGTTTAACGGCCTGCATGATACGATCTGATCACGAAGGCCGTTGCCGCAGTGCAAGAGATAGGCCTCGTTCATGCGGAGAAGAAGCGACAGGGGCCGATGGGTTGTACTCCGTCGACGTCGAGCGCATGGTGCTGTAACACATTCGGTCGCGAGTGGCTGAGTCAGGCAGGCCTAGTGAGCCACGAGCGAGGCCACTCGGGACCAGCATCGAAACGACGACGGGTCCTGCTGAGAACGTAAGCGGAATCGGCGCAGCATTTGTAGGTACGTTGCATTCGAGTTACTGACGGCGTACTTACATGCTGAGTTTCCTTGTTTCAGGTGGTGGGTTTGCTATCGTGTCTCAATACATTTCTTGCTTTAACCTTGAACTAGCTTATGTTGCTTAAGATAATTGTGGTTAAGTTCGCTAACATTTTTGCGTTTGTGGGATTTCTTAAATATATACTTTCTGCCAGCTCGCACTTATCGCAGATTTTTTGATAATCAGTTTGTTACAAATGCTCATTTAACCTAGCATTTACGTATGCTTTATTCGATATATATTATTTGTTATCATCATTTCAAGTGATTGACTGTTTTTTGACATCATCGGTGTGGCTGCGCTTGATGTGCATATTGACAAAGTGCCTACCTGTCTATTACCCTCTACCTCCTCTATACTGGCTCTAGGAGACAGTTGGTCGTTGCTGGAGGGAACGGGGTGCACGGTCATCGTGGCCGCGCTAGGCCCGAAGAGTGCTACCTTACACTCAGTTTGGAGCGGACTACGGTTCAGCCACCGCCTTGTGTGTGCTTGATTCCCTAAATACAGCGTGCTTGTGTTTGCTTCTGAAGGAGCGTGGGCCGGCTCCATTGATGAAACGTGGTTCCCATCCACATGTCTCCCGGTCTTATTCCCTCGGGTTTACACTGGATATGGGGTGTGTGATTGGAGCTGTGGGTGGTGCAGCGCAAGCCACCCATGGTCCATCTGAATATGCAGAGGTCCTGTTGATGTGGTATGAAAGCCACCGTGACAGACAAATGCAGAACCGGATGCCGCCTACCATATATGTGTATAAAATAGGCATCGAGCCATTCACAACCATAAAATTTGGAGCAAACAATAATAGGACGTACAAAACATGTAAAAATTTCTATAATGTGTTCAAAAACGGAACAACAATTTTTTATGGTCTTACACATGGCACTTGGTAATTTTTGCGGTTCACAAGAGAGTTTTTGTAAACGTGATATCAGGAAAACTTGTGGCTACTGCTTCCACTGCAACCGGTTTTGCGCCATTGCTTCCAGCAATTTCCTGCATTGTCGCCAGTTGGGTCGTTGACCTTCACGCGACCTTTTCCAAAGTAGCTCTGCGTGTGCTAACAGGGTGCGGCGTATGAACGCTTGTTAATCATGCACAGGACGTAGCCAAACCATCTCAATTGACGCAGCGGGACGACGTCACAAAGTGGAACATCCGCCTTACCCAAGCCGTGGTGTCTAACCTCATTACATACTCGGTGTTGCCAACGCATGCTGGTAATCCTCCGCAAATAGCTGTCGAAGGCCGACAGACTACGCATTTATTTCACACGGATCGTCCAAGATTCGCATCCGTACAGCAATGTCGCTCGTAAACATGCTTTGTAAACTCTGCCTTTTATCGAGAGCGCAATGTCAGGACGGTGCCAAGTATATCTCAAGTTGGCAAACGCTAACCGGACTTTAGCGATTCAAAGGGATACCTCTGCTCCAATAGTGCCGTCGGCGGAGATACTGATTCCTAGGTAGATAAAACTATCTACGTATTCGAGCTCTCTGTCTTTCATGGTTAATTGGGGGTAGGATTGCCTGCCAGTGCTGTAGCATCACATTGCACTTGGAGGGGGT
>CALYDF020007216.1:0-12694 GCA_944474145.2 Dicrocoelium dendriticum | reverse complement strand
CTTATGTTCAAAGGGCCAGCAGTGCGAACTAGTGTATTCCCTCGTTGCAGCGTACGAAAGTGTAGCACTACCTTGTAGCGAATGTCGTTAGGCAGCCTACGGTTAGTGGTTTTTAGCATCGGCTACATGATGTTGGGTGCCAACATCAAGTGTAACCGGTTTCCGAACACACTGTTCTCTTTTTAACAGGGGCCACTTAAAAGTAAAAGCTACATAGCCCCACATGTTGGCAATCGATCGGGTTACATATCGCAGCAACGAAAATTAAAATGCTGTGCTGCATTCGTCATATTGTAGAACACAGTATGGCAGCTGTGCCAGTCAACTGCGGGCGACGGATGCTAGTAAGCACTGAAACAAGCAATTGTTTGTCAGTGCACCTAAGTAGGCAGCGGTTAAATAGCTAGATTGTTAATGCCTGATCTTGTTAACGATATGTCCGGCGCACGAAATTTCTCCCCAAAAGTGCTTGGGAAGAACCACGATATCTTTCAAGAAAAATATGCGTGTATTGCCCCCATAGCACCGTAGTAATAATATTTAGAAATACTCCTTGTAAACCATGCATACCACAACTGCCTACGAGTGGGGACGGATAGTATGAAAACCACAGAATGATAAGGAATACAGCGCCGTAATAACGGACGAAGCAGGTGCGTGACCGCCAACGGAACTGCTGTCCGTTACAAAGGAAAACAGTACAAAATGGAACAATGACGTCAGATAGTAGTGAATGCCAATGCAGGCACGACTAAACAGACTTTGGTTGGTCCTGTGAGCAGTATGGATTTGACGCGGATAACGAAAGAATTATTATATGGTAAGCTGAGTATTGAGAAGCGGCATGCAAGGGAACCAAAGTTACCAAGACGTGATCAAAGTGGGCCTCTCACGTTCTAATCGTGATTACAGGTCATGGAAACCGACGGCTATTGATCGGCGTGCATGATGCGATGTGATCATGAAGGCAGTTGCCGAGGTGCGGGATAAAGCCCTCGTGTATACAGAGAAGCTGCGGCAAGTGCGGAATCGGCAGGCGCCGATGGGTTGTACTCCATCGACATGCATTGCATGGTGCTGTAGCCTATGCGGTCGCGATTGTCTGAGTCAGGCAGCCCTAGTCAGCCATGAGCGAGGTCATTCGGGACCACTACAGAAGCGAGGAACAGTCCTGCAGAGAACGTGGGCAGAACCAGCGCAGCGTTTGTAGTTACGCTGCATTCGATTTACTAACGACATTCTTGCATGTTAAGTCTCTTTGTTTCAGATGGTGTTGTTTCAATTTTGTCTTATTGTTTTTATCCTCTATTAAAGCCTACCTGAACTACTGTCTATAAAGTTTCACACGTCGCTGAAAATAATTGTAGGTAACTTTTGGACTCTCTGAATTTTCGTTTAATAACTCCTTTTCGAAATTATACCACGTGTTCTTTAGGTATGTTTACACCTATTTCTAACCTTCCGGTACCTGGTGTCGGTTTCGGTAAATGAATACTTTCGGAAGTCTTGTACCATTAACATTTGTTTGTGAGCAGATACATGTCAGAGGAATCTATCCAGGGCGGCTTTGCTTGTACCTCCATTCTCAATGGGACTGGGTTGAAGATAGCAGAGAACTTTCTGAGGAAATACTGAAGTTTATCCCAGACAACCTGGACAAGATCATCGCCCGAGATCTCACAATGAAAACCCGAAGCCTTGTTTCTCATTGATTGAAGGTCTTCATCATATGTGTTCTGGCAAGTCACAACATACTCTAGACCGAGTGGAATTGCAATGAGAAAAACGGCAACTGAAACCCAGTAGAGGTCCGTAATAAATATCATCAAAAAATTGAGTGACTTAGCAAAAGCGAGGTCTAAGATAGATGGTACTTGGGCTTCCATGTATTTAGTGGAGATTTCAACGAACTAAGGCAACGGTAATTGGAGCGTGAGCTCACGTAGATCAGCGCCGAATATGACTGCCGCTTATTGTAATAGAGGTGTGTCCAGCAAACTTCTGGGTGTTTGTAGTCACCCAAACACATGTTGGCGGAATGGAAACGATTAATGTCAAGTATACACATTTGGATAACCTCCCAAGGCTTCTACACACAATTACAACTGCAACCGGAGACGATGGTGTGTTAATCAGAGCCGATGGACATTCGACAAAAGTTTGTCTGCCGGTAAAAATACTCAAGTATTTAAAGTCACTTTTAAAGGTCATATAAACAAAGGCGCCTAGTCCTTGCTGCCAACGGATCCATCACAACTAAATAATGCGTAGCCAAATGGATGTACTTCATCATTCGGGATGTGCTTAGACTGCCACGTTTTAGCGAATTTGAGTATATTGAAATGAGGACCACCTACAAGCAGACCTATCCGGTACGCCCTATTCCTTTGGCTCCGCACCTTAGCATTATCTGAATGTATTAGTTAGGTCCATACCGGAGTTGTGCGTTGCCAGAACGGGCACTAATAGGATCGGAAAAGACCGCCGGCTGAATACGCAAAATCCCACTAATCGGAGACCGCGTTCATCGACCGCTCGCCTACTTTTGAGGTATTTGGTGGCTTCCTTTGGTTTTGGCATAACAGCTAGCGAAATGTCCGGCTGAACAGTAATATTAATACTTTGCAGCAGAAAAGAAACCGCACGAGAGCATTGCGTTCCTCTGGGGTAGATAATGCTACACTAGGTGGCCACGGTAGATGGTTTGGTGTATCAACTGCGAAGTTCCCAAGTGCCATCAGATTCCTACAGTAACGATCCGAACAGCTTGGTTACGCCAAAATTAAACCACTGTAGGTCGTCCATGATGCGACCTGCAGGAAGTGCGGTATTGGACTCGGTCGCGTTATGATAATAGCGATGCTATTTTTAAAATGATCAGCAAAACGGGGTTTATTTAGCCAACGGGCTTTTGATTCGGCACTTGGAACAGTTGACTTCATCACGGTTGAATATACTGTCCTCATCCGCGCAGACGATGTACCTACGGTAGACTGTTTTCGTCCCAATGTCCGTGCCTCATATTTTTTGGGTCATCAAGTCCACCGAAAGGCTTAATATCAGGTTTAGTCCGTTTTCTCTTCTCCATAACTGGAACAAGGTCCCATAACGCATTTTGCTTTGATCAGAGTCAAGCAGTCTTTAGAACGTGCCTTATCGATGAGAGACAATATATCCGGCACCTTCGACTTTGCGCGTACGAATCTTTGCCGATGCACAACAGTGCGATGCTTGAAAAGTAACGGCATGCAGCTTGTTACTAGAACCGCGACATATACGGCTTTTTGTGGAGAGGAAAGCTTAGGGTTTTTAGAGCTCTCTTTTGTTTTACTCTAGTGGAAACTTGCACCAGCAATTTTGCGTTGATCAGGATAGGTTTAGATGCGACTTCCGAAGCGGCTTCATTTTTGTCGTCCGAGGTCATCGGGATGGGTGAAGTAATGATGGTTACCACAAGATAATATCTAGTGTAAGCGATCAGATGTGTGTTGGAGACCGGAAGCGTCATCATAAGCGGATCAACTTTGCGGTGAAGATATGAGAGCAGCGAGAACGAACGCTATACGTTTATCAGTGGGTCATCAACAAATTTGTCTGTGTAACGAAACATCGCGGGGCCTTGCATGCGACCACAGCAGTTGGCACAAGGGAAAACCGACCTTTCGCTGGAGGCCAGCGAAAAATGCTGCTTGGTAATCAAGTTCTTGAAAAGCCGCTGTTAACATCGGCTGCAGACATCACACTGCAAGCAGCGGGAAACGTCAGCTACCGTATTTTTCGGTTGACAAGACGCACTTAAAATCCTGGTATTTTATTAAATGTTTGACAGTGCACCTTATATTCCGGTATGTCTTATGTATGAATGTTTGTGCTGAGGACTAGTGACCTCGAACCAATTGCTATGACCACACTGTGCTAAAAATATGTCAACATGTCTTAGTACGACAATTACATACTTTATCAATGTCGCTATATTATCCCATCCCCAAAGCTGAGGTTTGTCCACAACACTCGTGTGCTGTTGTTGATACGATCCGGCGCGTGAGTGCCTATCTCCACTTGCTACGTAGCGTCAGATAATGATTCCTCGGTGTTGTTAGACGTGACTTTGCTGGCCAAGCTAAGCGTCGTCGGCTTCAAACTATGCGGCACGTACTCTCACTGTAGACCTCTTCAACTGGGAAAGGTCCTGACCACTGCCTATGCACTTTTAAAGGACCACCCGGTGGATGAACTGGTGTACGTTATTTGACTGTCTGCCTTCTACTTTCTTATTGCAGTATTCTCATTGATGGCGATGGGTGTTTGACAGGGAATTCCTCGTTAGATGATGCACACTAATAAAGTCTTCATGTACTACCTACGTGTACTGGATGGCACTGAAAGAAACGGGAGCTTATCGTGACAACATAAGGTCAATAGGCATTCTATCTTCCTCCCAGTCACCATAAAATGCTGGTAGTGGGAAGTTGAGGCGTTGTCAGTAGGGCGAAATGACAGTAAGCAATTTGGCATGGCGTGATCCCAATCCCGCGTGATGTATTCATCTGTGAACGCTTTCGACAAGGCTTTTACCGAATGTTTACTATGTTAATATACCTAATTACCCTGCCGATGGTACGCCCTAGTGTGAGTGCTGTGTAGATGGCACATATCAGACTCAATAATGCTTTCAAAATTGCAACCGCCATCTTAATCTAACTGTTCTGGGGCCCCAATTGTGCAAATATGTTACATGCGACTATCGTTGCATCGGTGCTTGTTATAGAAGCAAACTAACACCATTATTTGAAGTGTTCCTCTATGACCAATATATACCGGCTGTTGTTAATTGTTTGCTGTAGGGAACCCATTATGATCACCTCCACGGTCTGGTGCAGACAACCTGTAGTCATGGGCTGCAGCAATACTCTGTTGGGTCACTGAGGTTGATGTGCCCTTGGGCACTCCTGGCAACGTTTACATAAGTTGACCATGAAGCTTCGCTGATCTGACTAACAATATTGCTGACTGACACAATCTCTATCTTTCATTGACCTATGTATCCCAATGCTAGAGCTAACCGCTGTAGAACCTCAGTGATTTTCGACGGTGCGAACAACATGCACTTATATTGTTTGTACCGTAGTACAAAAATTGTATTATATCATGTGTGAGTGGGCGAGGCCATGCTAATGAAACGCAGTGGGCCTCCCAGTTGGACACCACGATTTATTTGTTTGATAACTTAACGACGTTTGCACACAACCGCTCGTAGATTAGTAGAAGCTCCGGGTCTGTTTTCTCACCTCTGCTCATTGCGTGTATACATAGTTAACGAGAGAAAGTGCATATATATGATGTTCCGCGCAAGTAGTGCAGCTGACCAGGTATTTCCCCTCCCGAGCCGAGGAACAGCATTCGCGTAATTCTGCTGCTGCCTTGGCCGAGGTGTACACGAAATCAAACTCTTGGACTTGTTCTTGCCACTGGTCAACTTGTACCACCGGATCCCGAAAATTTCGCAACCATTTTTAGGATTGATTATCTGACCTTAACATGAACAATGAACAATGATTTATCACGGGATAAAAGCAAGTGCTTGACACGTCCCGTAGGATGGTAGCGGTGAATATGATGCAATTAAAATATGTCTGGGTCATCTATCGAACGTTTGCCGAGATGAATACTTTGATAATTAAACATCAGTGTAAAATAAAAAAGAAATATCGCGCGTAAACATTCAGAAAGACACTGGGGCGCAGTGATAGTTGAGGTAAGCAGCGATAACATAAAATATGGTCGCTCACTTAGGTCCATTTGATACATTAGTCCTGTTGAAAACATGCTTGGCGTAATCCACAACAGAGGAGCTTAGGTAACAAAATGTTGGGAGCTAAGAGCAACATCTAATCGTTTGTTGAAAACATCCAGAGTAGGAGAGGATACAACGGAGTCTGGGAGTGCGTTCCATGGTTTGCAAACCCGAAGGGAAAAGTAATTCCGTCGACACTCTAGACGGCTATATTGTTCCTGCAACTTTAAGCAGTTACCCCTGAGCTGCGTGTTGTGGCTAAGTTTCAGCAAATGGCGGCATACGTGGTTGGGGTCACTCAATATCTGATACGCTAATATGAGATCGCCGCGCAGCCTTCGATAACGTCCGCTGAAAATTCCCAGCAACTTCAGCCTTCGGTGGTAAGAGTGATACCGCAGGCCGTTCACGTTCTTTGTTGCTCTCCGTTGTGGTGCCTCTATCGCTTCTAGGTCGCGTTTCAACCAAGGTTGCCAAGCTTAGATTGCGTACTCAACATGCGGGCGCACGTAGGAATTGAGCATCATTGGGAAGATTGATAGGTCGAATCTCCCGAATGCCCTTCGCAGCATGCCGACGTGCTGGTTGCCTCTTTTGGCAGCTACCTCAGCCTGTTTTAAACAGTTGAGATCGCTCTGTACGATCACACCAAGATCACGTTCCTGGGAGCTATTCTGCAATTCGTTTGTCCCAAGTATGTAGGTGTAGTTATGTCTGTGGCGTAATTGTACGACGCGACATTTGTCTACATAGAACGGTAGAGCGTTTTGAACTGACCAGTTCGACACTGTGTTAAGATCGCACTGGAGCCGTTCATGGTCATCCGGTCCTCTGATCCTTCGCCATATCTTGAAATCATCAGCGAAAAATAAGAAATCGGAGGTAATTGATCTCGCCAAATCGTTAATGAACACCAAGAATATACGAGGTCCAAGAACCGAGCCTTGTGGTACTCCACACGTCACGTCTATTGCATGAGAAAATGATTCTCGGACTCTCACCACTAGCCGTCGTTCTTGTAGAAAATTGCTAATCCAACTCAGGATTGGATCGCCAATGCCGTAGTTCCGAAGCTTCTGAAGGAGAACTCGATGGTCTAAACGATCAAACGCTTTTGAAAAGTCACGGTAGATGACATCGACTCCAACTCCATCATCAACAGCTTCAGTCCAGCTATTACGTGCAATTAATAGGTTAGTATTACACGAATGCTTTTGACGAAAGCCATGTTGCTCTGGGACTATTAAATTGTGGCTTTCCAAATATTGCATCAGCGCGTCTGCGACGATTGATTCCATCACTTTGGATAGTACGGGAAGTAGTGTTATTGGACGGTAGTTGGCAGGGTCAGTGCGGCTACCTCCTTTATGGATAGGAGTGATGACCCTTCGCTTCCATACTGGTGGAATAAGGTTTTCCTCTAGACATCGCTGATAGAAAACAGCCAGTGGTTCTGCTAGATCACTAGCTACTGCCTGTAGAGCCTTTGGTCGGATGTTATCAGCTCCGGGAGAACTGTGGATACGCAAGGATAACAACTTCTTCAACACAGCCTCCGTAGTGAAGGTGATGTTTTCTAAACCAGATGGTGGAGTATTAGAAATGAGGAGAATATTTGGGCTGGACACTTGTTGGAACGTTTGGGAGTAATGAAGCCGTAGGAGATCAGCTGCTTCCATTGCTGACCGCGTGTATCCATCAGCCGTGACTAGCGAAGGAACATCTCGCTTTACCTTTCGAAGGCCGTTAATGTGCCTGTACAGGAGTTTGTGGTTAGTGCAGAATCGCTTCATTAACTTCTGCTGATGCGTGACCTTGTCTTCGCGGATCAGTTTCACACAGAAGTTACGATGTGTCACGTATGCAGTCCAGGTTTCGGCATTCGGGCAACCCTGGAAGCGACTGTATTGTTTAGTATAATTCGTAACAGCGAGCATTTGGTTAAATAATTCCTCTCCAGCATTGATAAGCACGTATTTGCATAAGCAACTACATGTGCTAACCCATAGGCTCCGATCTGAGATAACACTACTCCAATTTAAATGTCACTTGCACATGTATCCAGACAACATCACCCGCTGTTGGTGATGTAGCCGGAAAAATGAAAATAGGTGAACCTGTCTATACGTGTCGAAATGTATTAAATGATTCGCAGGAATGTACTGTCTACTAAAAGTGTATTCCGTGCTCTTTGAGGTGGTGCAAAGGTTCTGCAATATCCGCATATTTCTGGACAAAACTACTGTAGCACGTAGAAGGATAAAGAAACCTCTGTGTATCATCTGCGGATGTAGTCGTCGGCCAAGTCTGGAAATATGTACTATTCCAAGGGTCACTATGAACCTCGGATAAAAAGATGATGGGTCCAAGGAAGGCAACTTGTTTCCTAAGTAGTCTGCACTTCTTTGGGTTCAATGGTTAGCCTCCTTAAGTCCGACTTTGAAGCACCTTGTCTAGAATACACAAGTGCTCGTCTGGAATGCTTCTATGGACGACGATACTGCCTAGGTAAACTAGACGTAATGATGAAAATGGAGGTCTCAGGACCACCTGCCTGACAGGCAGAAAAGTGCGTATTAACGTCACCAAACCGAAGAGCAAGTTTTGAAACTCGTACAGAACCGTCCGGAGCATAAATGCGGTTTTCACACGATGGCGTGGGTTCACTTCCATTAGCTAGCACTCTAAAGCAAGTTCGGGGTTGGAAAATCAGCCTGCGCCACCCAAGGTTTCAGTTGTATCGCCAATGCGTATCAAAGGAAAGAAAGGCTGCTTCGTAACTACATTTAGCTTACGATAATCTAAGCAAAATCTAAGCGATCCGTTTATATTTTTAACCAACAAAACAAGGGATGTCCATGGATAGTTTTGGTGCCTGGATGATATTCCTTGCGAGTAGTTCATCCATCACATTCTCCTGTAATTTCCAATATGGTAGCGGGACTCGCCTTGACCTTTGATAGATAGGACCAGAGGACCCATTTTCGATGCCTTGGCGTATCGCGTTCGTACAACCAAGATAATTTCCTCCCTGGCGAACGCAAGCGGGTAGTTCCTAACGATACTGTCAATTGCGTCAAATTATCCGGAATCAAAGATCCTTAGACAGGCAACAGAAAGTCATAGATCTGCTTGGCAATGGATATGAATATGCTTGGTAGTGGACCACACCTTCGGCTGAGCCTCGTTGTCAAGCGTGGTGGTGATTGCATGCTCGTCCAGCGTTATGCGCTGACTTTCCAAACCAATACGGCATCACATAGCGTAAAGCAAGTCAGCCCCAAAAGCGTAATAACATGATGTACCTAAGAAAACAAAAAGCGGTACAGTTCGGCTGAGTGTTACCCAGCCCCAGGCCAACTGTCGTCGTGCCCACTACGTTAATTTGGGTGCCGTTAGCGGCTCTCAGCCGGTCTGAACAATTTGGGCCATCGCTCCAGTGCAGAACTCAGGCCGAATTAGAGTGCATGTTGCACCGGTGTCCACCAGGGCTTAGGCTGTTTTAAGACAGAGCAATCGAACTGCTGTGTCGGTGTTACATGCGGATAAATGCAAGGAACATTTTCGGACTTACCGCAGGGTAACAAAGGATTTAGATTGCTACGAAAAGCACGTGGTTAGAAGGATGAGTTTGCGTGCTCGTTATGTCCACACACCCTCGTCTGCTTTACGAACCGTGTACAGTAATGTTTTTGCACGGTATCGAGCATATGCGACCTACCTTTCGTTGTCACTGCGGCTTATCCGCAAGATAATTCGATCATTATGCCACCAGATATCTGTGAACGGGGCTGTGGTGGACAGTTTCGCAGCCACATTGTGCTTCCTGGGGGTGGTGTTGACGGCCTGTTGCGCTGAGGTCAGAAGATAACAGGCAAATTTTGCAGAGCGTCTTTGGTGGTAAATCCTTAGAGAATTCGACGTAAAATGAAAGATTAGCAAGTCGCAGGGTTCTCATTACTAAACGCTTTAGACGCAAGTATACACAATAATACATAGAAGACATCTAATGAATCATCCCATGATTGGACGAGTGAACAGAAAAAAATCGCTGAGTTCTGGGTCGGCCGCATATTATAGAAACTTTTTTCTAGCTTAGACCCCAACATCTCCGTAGGTAAATTCATAGAAGCTGCTGTGCTATTAATAGTTTCTGGGTATTAGGATCCAGAAAAGGATGGATATGGATGGACGTGATGACCGTGCAAACACTTAAGCAAGATTGTCGCCAACATGTAGACAAATACTGTTTTAGCAGTCGCACGGCTATATAACTCAGAATCACGGTGATAATGAGTCATTATTCTCTTTTCTGATGTGCACTTCTGAGCGTCACTTTGAACGCTAAATGGAGAGATAACGTGTCCGAAGAAAGCAAGTTGTTTCTTAAGCAAATGACACTTTTCTAGGTTCAATGGTTATCCTGCGTCGGTTAGACATTTAACTACCTAATCGAGGTTACGCAAATGCTTGTCTAAGGTGCGTCCACGTACGATAATATCGTCTATGTAAATTAGATATTGAAATGAAAATTGGGGTCTCAGGACCAATTGCATGAGGCGCTGAAAAGTGAGTGGAGAATTCACTAAATTAAAAGGTATCTTTTGAACCTCGTACAGGGCGGTCCGGAGCGCAAGAAAGGTCTTCGCGAGATCGCGTGGATCCACTTCCAGTTGGCGGCACTCTGATGCACAGTCGGTGGTAGAAAACTAGTGTGAGCCACCCAAAGCAAAATCTAAGCGACTAACATCTAACGAATAACATCAAATTGTCAGGTATTGGATGCCTGCTAACTCTATCTGGTGAGATGTTATAACTACGAAGCGCGTCATAGTAGTGTAGTATTTTCGGGCGGGCGACACCAAATTTCGATGAGCATTAGCTACGGTCCTCTTGATCGAAAGACCAAGATTCACTTCAATGGGAATCGCGGTCAACATTGTGTTTGCATATAATAACCATCCACAGGATGTGTACTTCAAAATGACGCTCAATAAGTATGTGTTTTTATCTACATTGGCTGGTTAGCGGAAACAAATCCTTAATGGTGCCAGCTGGGTATCTATGTAATTTCTTTCCAACGAATAGTTCGACAGGATTGTTCCAGGACATGGTTTATATCCGCTTGGCTAGTCTTTTCTTATTAACACTGATAAGCCTCCGTTTAACAACCCTGCTACGTGGCCTATGTAACATGCCAATAAATAAAAGTACTGCCTCTTTTTCTTACGGAGGATCGCCACTTCACAAACGTCATCCAATTCTAAGAGTTCCATTGATCCCTTTCATAAATTGGCGAAAACCGCAACAACCTCACGAATTCAGTCACACATCATAAGTTCACTGATAATACCCCCTGACACATACGCGTACGGTTATACAGACACACAAATCCAGTAATTTACTTCTTCTCATGCCATATGTTATACAATTATCACCCATAAAAAGTCACAGCCTACAATTTTCACAATTCGCTACATTCACATGAACGCAAACAATTGCTGCTTCACCTTTGAAGTTTTCCTCACATGTACTTCCAGCTTTTTGAATGCAACGCAATGTGCATGGTGAGAAACAGTTTCTGCAAAAGGTTGATCTTGGCTTCTAAGGCGTGCCCCAATGCTATGGAGAATACAATTGTTATTCATTTATTTCATTTCCGTATTTAATTAGACATTCTGTAACCAACTTTTATCCACTTCTGTAATACAATAAATGACTGGAAATATGCTCCGTCGGGTACATAATGCTTCACCATCAACATCATTTTCAACTTTAGTCAGTTGTACGACAGTTCAGTTATTTTGCCCCAATGGATAAAAGAAAAAAGAAAAGAAAGGCAACATTCGCACGTCAATTGAGCTACCAGCAACGGGTTGGCACCGCACCCGATACTAGGCAAGACAAATGTTTTATGTAAAATTATATTATGCCATGAATTTAGATAGTGTTTGGAGAGAGAGAGTCTAAAACGGCTGGGTAGGGAAAAGGGAACCCACAGCGGGAACATCACTGAGGTCGACTTCTAGATCTCTCATCAAGTTTATCCAGCAAAACTTGTTGGTCGTCTTTTGGACCCAAACCGGAAGACTTACCGTTCCCATGGAGGCCAGCTGCAATGGGAAGGCCTTCATTCATCTCAACCGTGTCATCTCTTGTCCACCACACATCTCTTAGCCACCACTCATCCTTTTCCATCCACATTCCAAGTGGACAAACAACGCACGTCACGGAAGCCGGTGGGCTGGCATGCGCAACACGTGGCAGAGCCATCGGAGCCTGGTGCTTGAAATGACGGTGCTGAGCGGTTCAGTTTCATTTCTTGTGCCATAAACAAGGTGTCGAACACGATCGTTGTACACGCGCAGTTACCACCAGATAGGAGACAAACTGCGAAGAAACTGAATCTGTTATCTAACTAGACGCTTTATGTATGCTTTCCCAAGGACGCAGGTTTTGCAACCGTACCTAAAGCTTATTTTGTGTTGACTTCACTCTAGTAGATCAAACACGAGATAAGGACATGACTGAAACAACCGTGTAGGCAAATTAATCGGTCATTCCATGGATTGCGATTATAAGATGCAAAGCCGTCCGCCTTATTTGCTACAATGAAGCCAGTCCTGGGCTAGTACTCTATGAATGGTTCTATCCTACTGGAACTAGGTCTGCTGCACCTACCAAAATGGTCCAAGATTTCATAAGGATTTCCAGGGATTCTTCTTTTACTGTAGCGTTGCCACCTGCCCATGCCATTATAGATCATATTCCTAAGGACGTAGACTGCGCGGAGCCGCACTTGACATATCCGCCGAGTAGCCTAGCGCGGCTGAGCAACCACCAACCACATGCGAGTATCATGCAGCCCCTCCCTCTGAGCTTGCCGTAGCACCTGTTTAA
>CALYDF020007215.1:0-12735 GCA_944474145.2 Dicrocoelium dendriticum | reverse complement strand
TGTGTGCTATACATAAATACCATTATTCCCATCCCTGATCATAACTTCTCTAAATTGCTCATTTATCAAAATGTGATTGCATGTGCTTCATACACGTCGTACAATTATGTACGCTAACAATTTAAGCTACCATTTTTTATGTTAATTAGGTAATATTATCCATGCAAAGCGCATTCCAACGACGTTCATCACTATATTTTAACAGGTACAATCACATAGACCTGTGAATCTGTATAATTAGTAGCTAGTTTTTCTCGGGTACATTGAAGTTCATTATCAACTAGAATATTACAAGAAATACTTGGATGCACATTTTGCAGTAAACATACTTAAATGTGTGCACCTTTAACACATGTGTCAATGCGTTAGCATATGTGTTACCTTTGCAACCATATATATATATGTATATATATATATGTATATATATATATATATATATATATATATATAACACTACACTTGTACCTACAGCCCCTCATTTTATACGAATACACTCATATGTTCCTGCATTCCTAATTTCATGCAGTCCTTCCTGCAACCTATAGCAAGCTATTTCGATTCCCGTTTACATTACCGTTGTTAATGGAACATACACATAAGGACAAGCGCAGAAGTGCACAATCATACATGCAGTTGCCATCCATAATTTCGTGTTACCGTGCACCAATAAACCATCAGGCGCTTCCATCACATTGCAAGCATTGTTTTTCATTTTCAAACTGAAATTAATGCACCTCTTTTGCATTCCATTTCTACTTTTACGAAAATTGCGAACTTTTTAGTTAGTCTAATATATAACACATGGATGCCTTATGAGTACCTAGACATGCTGAAACATAACATTCTTCCTTCATCTTGCCCGTTTTCACCATAGTTTCCTAGGTCCATAGATCAGTCATACCTCGAAGCAATACCCCGATTTTGAAATCGCGCGTATCGTTAGGCGGTCCCTCCTAGCCAGCACTGACACGATACAGCACTTTTGGTCGAGAACTTTTAACTATCTACCTCGGTATCAAGCATTTTCGGCATCTGCTTGAAGGCCGCACGTTTACCATTCTTACAGACCATAAACCACTTGCCTCTGCTTTCCGTGATTCATCCGACCATTTCTCTCCCAGAGAAATTCGTCAGTTGGATTATATTTCACAGTTTTCTACCCACATTCGCCATGTCAATGCTGCCAATAGCGTTGTCGCCGATGCCATGTCGCGTATGGCTTCAAGAAGCTTCACGGCAGAAGATTAACTTAGAAGACACTGCAGCTCATCAGGAAGGCGACCCTGAGTTTGTGCAACTGAGATCAAATCCGTCTATCAAAATATCACAATTGCCAATCCTTAACTCAGACTCCAAAATTTACCCTGATGTTTCTATTGGCAAGCCCCGGCGTTTCGTCCCTCAGCAGTACCGCCGAATCGTCTTTGAGCACCTGCATGAAATCTCACACCCGGGCATCCGGGCCACCGTCAAGCTAATTAATGGTCGATTTTTGGAAGTTCGTGGGTAGTACAAAGTTTGTAGAAAGTAGAAGTCACGATTAAAATTCACGCACAATAAGGTGCCTCGACGGGGAATCGAACCCCGTCTACTTTCTACAAATGTTACACTACTCGGGAACATCCAAAAATTAATCTACCATCGCTCATTAGACATTTGAAGGACCGGTACTTCGGTCCATTGGGAAGTGACGGGTGAGTGAGCCAATGTGCAACATCAGGACAGGTACGGTGACCACATTGGCAATGCGTCGCGCACCAAGCAGAAGTCGTGTAGTAAAATTTCGCACCTAATCGTCAGCCCTCGGTAGCTCAGTGGTAGAGCAGCGGACCGGAAACTCGTGGACCGGTGTTCGATTCCCCGTCGAGGCACATTATTGTGCGTGAATTAATGATCGCTTTATTGGTCGCAACATGCGCTCCGAGATCCAATAGTGGGCCAAACACTGTATCACATGCCAAAGCAGCAGGATCCACCGTTACACGATTACTGTCCCCGGCAAGTTTGCCCTTCCCGACGCTCGTTTCAAACCTGTACAACTTGAGATCGTTGAACCTTTGTCTCCATCCAATAGTTCTGTGTACTTATTCACATACGTTGATCGTTATTTGCTTAAGCTACATCCTGTGCTTTTATGTGATGCTGCTACAGAAACTGTGGCACGAACATTCATTGAGAATTAGGTTTCCGTCTTTGGCACACCAGCCAATATTACTACCGATAGAGGGCCCCAATACAATTCGACCTTGTTTTGTGACATGAACAGCTTCCTCGGTTGTTCCCACCTACGGACAAACGCCTATCACCTAGCTGCTAATGGTTTCGTTGAACGTTTCCATCACCAACTTAAAGCCGCTATTACTGCTCCACAGTCGAAATCACAATGCTCAGAACATCTACCGATTGGCTTGCTTGGTATTCGTGACACCATTAAGGAAGACATTGGGTGTTGTCCCCCTGAGTTGGTCTTTGGCAATACTCTCAGGCTTCCTGCAGAAATAGTGCTAGATACAAGGGTTACTGGGGAAGTTATTCTGACCCCGTACGTCACACGCCTGAGGCGACACTTCAGTTCAGTTCGTCCAACGCCACCACGAATCTGCCCCCGGAGTCAACAGGTAAACCCGGATATGCACACTTGCCCCTTCGTTCTCGTGCGCGTCGATTCCGTCCGTAAATCTCTGACACCGCCATGCGATGACCCGTTTAAGTTTGTTGCACGGATAGAGGAGTACTTCGTGCTGGAGAGAAATGGTTATCAGGATATTGGACTACTGGACGCTTGAAGCCGGCGTACACCGAGACGCGATCACTACCGACATTCCTGTCACCGGCCAGCCCACCTTCCCAAGTACGCCTCATACTCAGCCCATGTGTGAAACCTCGGTTCTCTCTTCTGTGTCCAACGCATCGCACGACAAAAACTCGAACTTGCATAACCGAACACCCTTCGGACGTAGAGTTCTTTTCCCTTCCAGACTATGGTAAATGACACAAAAGTATCGAGCGTTCGTCTCAGTGAATCTAGCTCTAGGGATGAGCCTATAGCGCTTGTACATATCTATCTTCTAATTGTACTTCCCTATGCTTTCTCTCTGTCCGGGAGAAAGTAAGAATTGCCTTGGAAATTCACTATTTTAGTGACTAATCGATTATTAACGGGCATCGCCACGATTTCGAACGTTCCGGAATGTTCTACTTCTCACCTGATGAAAAACCACCTGACACCTCCATAAAAGATATGGGGAACCACTAACCTTGGGAGCTGACCTTCCAATTCTAGAAGTCGAAGGTCAGTAGAGACCCATAAATATAGCCAAGGTCTTCAGTAGTTATACAGTGTTTGTTGTCGGCGATTAATACGTGATTTTGTCAAGGTCATTGGCGTTTTGCTTTTTCCTTCGGTTGGGCTAGAAGTTTTGTGGAGCAGTAAATGGTTATTTTTAGAATTGCGTCTAGTGAGATTATAACCAATAGCGACGAAAAAATTGGAAATGTGATGAATTTTTCTGCTGAACAATTTCAACAGATGCTTTTCCAACAGCAAGCTCAAAGGGGCACAATGGAAAATAATCGAAAAGCTGACACAACGCTTGGGCGGGAAGTCAACAGGAGCGGCGACGCGGGACATGCAGGCGAGTTCTGTTGATCTTCTCACGAACGCGATCACTGAATTCAACTATGACGCGGATACTGGATGCACCTTCGAAGCGTGGTTCTAGCGCTGGTAAGACATGTTACGGACGGACTTCATTCGTCAGGATGACTCCTGGAAGGTGCAACTGCTACGCCGCAAGCTCAGAATAAGTGAACATTCAAGGTTCATAGACCACATTTTGCCCAAACAGCCGAAGGATCTGACTTTTGACGAAGTAGTGTCGCAGTTGAAGGAAATTGTTGGTGAGTCGGTATCCTTGTTTAGTATTAGCTATCAATACCCAAAGATTGTCAAACAGGAAGCTGACGATTTTGGGGTCTCAGCAGACATGGTTAAACGTGAGTGTGAACGATTCAAACTACGCTCTTTAACGGACGATCAGTTTGTGTCTCATTTTCGTCAGCGCTCTACAGCCGCCCAGTGATGCTGAGATCCGCACGCGGCTTTTAGCTAAACTGAAGCAGGATCCTGATCTGACATTGAAGGCCTCATAAGCGAATGAAAAATGATGCTCACTCTAAAACATGACACTGCCACGGTCGAACGCAATGGTCTCGCACCACCAGATACCGTGCAACTCGTGAAAAAGGTCAGGACCCGCAACCAAAGCATACCTTCCAAGAGGCCGACGAACAAACCATTCACATCATGCTTGTCATGCGGCGAATGGAATTCCGCGTGCGTTTGTCTCTTCAAACATCATATTGATCGAACGTGTCATAAGCGTGGGCACAAAGAGGAATACTGCAGTCAGGTCCGGTCGAAGATAGTGAAGAAGTCTTATCGGAAGGGGAATTCTAGCAATGATGGCGCCGAGTCTCTGTCCATAGTCGCCGCATTCCAAAACGAGGGTAAACCGAGAGGACGATTTATCAGTGTTTTGATCAATGGGATCCCAACGAAACTGCAATTTGACACCGCCTCGGACATCACGATTATTTCCAGGAGCACGTGGAATCACATAAATAGGCCGAAGATGGTCGAGTCTCAGAAAGTTGCACATAATGTATCCGGCGGGGTGTTAAACTTAGTGGGCGAACGCAATTGCAAGATTGCTTGCCAAGGTGTGGAAAAGTCTGGAACATGCTACATTTCAGACCGGCCGAAGTTGAATCTTCTTGACCACGACTGCATTGAAAATTTGACTCTCCTCGATGTTCCCTTGAATCAGACCCGCAACCAAGTCCGAGCAAGTCCAGATCCATCAGCTAAGTCCGTCGAAGACATGACACGTACCCTGATGCGAAAATATGCTTGTCTTTTAAGATGGCTTGGGTCATTGTACGAAATTCAATGCGAACAGGTGCTAAACCAGTGTTCAAGGCTGAAAGACCGGTACCATATGCAGCCATGTCTACCGTTGATCAAGAACTCCATCGACTGGAACGTGCCGGCGTTATTACAGCCGTCAGCTACTCATCATGGGCCGCACCTATTATCGCAGTGAAGAAAGCCAATGGCCAGATACGCTTCTGCGCTTACTTCTCAAATGGCCTCAACGCCGCGTTGGACGACCACCAGTACCCATTACCTGTACCGGAAGGTATCTTTGTAAGGCTGAATGGTGATAAGTATTTTGTTACGCTTTATCTGTCTGCTGCGTATCTTCAAGTGGATGCAGACGAGGTCTAGAGGGAGGTGTTGACGATTAACACTCATCGTGGGCTATTGCAATACAACCGTTTGCCATTTGGTGCGAAAACGGCGCCAGCCACCTTCCAACAGTCGATGGATACCATGCTACCGGGAATTTTCTGGAACCGCTGCATATCTGGATGATATTATAGGGATGGGGCGAACACCAAAAGAATTATTCAACCGCCTAGATGAAGTGCTTAGTTGTATAACATCGTACGGTTTCCGGATCAGTGAAGATAATTGCACTTTTTCACGCCGCTCATCAAATACCGTCGTTTTATCCTCGAACAGGACGGACGTCCACCAGATCCGGAAAACATAGAAGCCATTATAAAAATGCCTCCACCAACAGACCTACAGTCCTTGCCTTCCAGTTGTGGGCTAATCAGCCACTACAGCGCATTCTTGCCTGAGATGCACCGCCTGCGTGCCCCATTAAACAAGCTACTAGCCAAAGGCCAAACATGGAACTGGATATCAGGCTGACAGAATGCCTTCGAACGCGTCAAGCCACTGTTGTCATCGAACTTGATCCCTCCAAAGAGCTTGTGTTAGCCACAGATGCATCAAGCCATGTGATTGACGCAATAATATCACACACATACACGGATGGATCTCGGAAAGCAATCACCCATGCAGCCACAACACTTACGAAGGCCGAGAAGAATTACAGCTAGATTGAGAAAGAAGCATTGGCCATGGTGTAGCAGTCAAGAAATTCCACAAAATTCTATACGGCCGCCGCTTCAAGCTTCTGACAGATCACAAGCCTTTGCTGGCCACCTTTGGTTCGTAAAAGGACATCACGGTCTACACAGCCAACCGACTACAATGTTGGGCTCTTACCTTAACGGGAGATGATTTCGCGATCCAATACCAGTCGACGGTTTCCATTGGCCAAGCGGATGCACTGTCACGCCTAAATGATGTCCGCCTGCAAGCACAGGAGGTTACAATCATTGCCTCGGTCGAGATTTAACCTGACGTCAACTTTCTGGTAACTGATGCATTACAGGGTCTACCAGTTACCTCCGAAGCCGTACGAACCGAAGCACTTCGGGACTCGATACCCAAGAAGGTGAGACAATTCCACAAAACAAGTTGACCACGTTCATGTTCATCTTCCAAGTTGCAAATACCTTCAGAGGAGATATTCGCTCTCTTTTGTAAACGACTGTTTACGATTTTAGGAAAGAGTGGTAATCCCCAAGGCACTTCAGAAGCCCTTATTCGGCAGTTCCACGCCGGGCATCCTAGCATCAACAGGATGAAGGCGCTTGCCCGCAGTTATATTTACTGGCCCTTCATGGACAAACAACTAGAAGAAATAGTTAAACTCTGCCAAAGGTGTGCCGATGTCTGGAAAGAGCCACAAAAATCAGTACTCTATTCATGTCCAAACGTTACTAAGCCATGGTACCGCATCTATGTCGACTTTGCGGGACCGATCAACGACCGAAGTTTCCTCTTTATAGTCGATTCGTACAGCAAGTGGCCTGAAGTATTGCATATGGATAACACAACCACCATTGCCACCATATCGAAACTGCGCCAAATCTTTAGCCGATTCTGCTGTCCTGAGACAACTGTCAATGACAATGGCTCACAATTTACTTCAGCTACGTTTACGCAGTTTTGCAAGCAATGCGCCGTACAGCACGTTCGCTCGCCGCCGTTTCATCCACAGTCGAATGACCAGGCGGAAAGGCTTGTCGATACATTCAAGCGAGCTCTCCAAAGATCAAATGGGGAAGGACGTATAGAGGAAGTGGTTGACCGGTTCCTTTTCCTCCGCCGATCAACACCGAATCCACAAGCGCCAGACGGAGTATCTCCAGCACAGGCTATGATGACCCGGAAGCTCCGCATGCCTTTCGACACCATCCGACCGGGCTCGGAGTCCTCTGTTGGTGAAATAAACCGCAGAATAGAACAGGATTTCTACCGGCGGCATGGAGCAAAGAAGCGTGCTTCTACGTTTGGACAGAAGGCGCTAATACTTGACTACCGGGGAGGGCATGCGAATTGATCACCAGCGACGGCCAAAAGCAAGCTCGGAAACGTCATGTATGACGTGATAATGGGCGCACAGATCTGGCCACGGCATGCAAGCCAATTAAAGCCCACATAGTGCCAAACAGAACAGGCAAGGCCTGCTGACCTCCCGTTCGATTTACTGGTGGAAAGCTTCAACTTGCCGAAGATAGTAGTGGACGAGTGCATACAGTCGAACAAGGAAGCTAGAAGACGGACATCGGAACAAAGTGCGTGGGCGCTTCTGCCAAGGAGATGGACCGACAGGCAGAGGGCTCTATCCCGAAGACTGCAAGGTAATCCTAGGCTTTATTCTTATACCTCGGACGATATCTTAGGAAGGAGGGTGTCCTGGAGAAAGTAAGAATTGCCTTGGAAATTCACTATTTTAGTGACTAATCGATTATTAACGGGTCTCGCCACGATTTCGAACGTTCCGGAATGTTCTACTTCTCACCTGCTGAAAAACCACCTGACACCTCCATAAAAGATATGGGGAACCACTAACCTTGGGAGCTGACCTTCCAATTCTAGAAGTCGAAGGTCAGTAGAGGCCTATAAATACAGCCAAGGTCTTCAGTAGTTATACAGTGTTTGTTGTCGGCGATTAATACGTGATTTTGTCAAGGTCATTGGCGTTTTGCTTTTTCCTTCGGTTGGGCTAGAAGTTTTGTGGAGCAGTAGATGGTTATTTTTAGTATAGCGTCTAGTGAGAACTTTGTATCATTCTCACGATTAGTGTACAGTTTTGTTTTAACTGACCAACCACCGAAAATTGACTTTCTGGGTTTCGATTCGTTTTCTGGTTCCGGCTGATCCTGGTGTGCTGTGGATCGTCGTCGGTCTGTTCTCCTCGTCTACTGCTCATCTGATCTAACGCGTCGATTTATTGCACCAACTAAGTTTCGTCTTCCGACGAGATTGCGTGACTAACTGACGGCCTACCGAAGATCGTGCCTTACCTAAGGTCAGCTCTAGCATTTTTATGTATAGGCAGAGTTCTTTTATGTAATTAAGCCCTTCTCGTTTGGCCTTTTCACTACAGCCTAATTGTTGTAAATGCGCCCGAATCTTCTATAGCTACCCCAGCTATAACGATCCTAGACGATGAAGCGTTTCTAAAAATGATGGTTTCACTGCTGTTTGCTGAGGGTGAACCGGGGATAAAGATTGTTTCTACCTTTCGCATTGGCAGAAAGCAGGAGGACTCTACAAATTCTCGCCGTCCCAAGCTCGTATGCCAAAATGAAGGTGCAGGCATGCGGCTCCGCCGACGCACTTCACGTCTTCAAGGAGAATCGGTTTATGTTCTGAGAGATCTGCCCCATGATGATCGGATAAAAAGGAAGAGCGCTGCTGATGTACTCCTAATTAGCTTAGCAAAGGTTGTGAGGGACCTTCACATTGTAGATTTTAGTGGTTCGGAAAAACTTAGGACTCGCTGGAGACCCATCCTTGTCATACCCGGACAGTAAGGTCGAAGGACGGTTTGCGTATGTTGTCCGCTGTTGTGAAGTTTGCGGAACAAATTGCTCGTTCAACGTTTTGCTATCGATAATTACCCTCCCTTGATGGCGTTCTCTGAGACACGGCTGTCCCCGAACATCGGTGACTCGGAAGTATATATCCCTTGATATCACTTCTGCCTGGCTGATCGCCACGGAGCGAGGTCAGGCGTTGGCAGACCTCAAGACACATTTACTTGATGCTACTTGTAATACAGATAGTGGCTTCGACGTGCTGTGGTGTCGTATTCATGACGCGCCTAGATCTCTCCTGGTATATGTTGCCTATAGACCGCCCTTGGTTTCTGGTGCGCTTTTGTGGGATTCAATTATGTCTTACGCCAAAGGTAAAATTGCTTAATTGTTGTAGACATCAATGCACATGCCATTGAGTGGGACCAGCTTTATTGTGGTTGTCCTTCTGACTCTTTTGATGATTTCCTGCTTCAGACTGTTCTCGATTGTAACTTGCTTCAGTATGTATTCTCATTCACTCGGTTGTTCTCAGGCCACACGCCGTACATTCTTGACCTATTG
Organism: Dicrocoelium dendriticum; assembly: GCA_944474145.2. Lineage (NCBI taxonomy): Eukaryota > Metazoa > Platyhelminthes > Trematoda > Plagiorchiida > Dicrocoeliidae > Dicrocoelium > Dicrocoelium dendriticum. Next base: position 3,363 of record CALYDF020007215.1, on the reverse strand, counting down.
CTCTCCGCGATGCCGTCAGATGTCATCGACCTGGTTGTTAGGCACCCTGTTGGTAAAAGTGATTACTATGCTATTTCCTTCCAATGTACGCGTCGAGTTTCCGTTCATGACCAAGGTGATTTCCAGCGTGATTTATTGCGAGCCGATCTGCAGGAGGCTGCTTCTAACATTTATTTGACCATTCCTTATTTTTTGAGTGTTTATGATGCTTGGACGCACTGTTACTATAAAATGGTGTCGTTAATCATCCAGGTTTTTCAATTTCTAAAAAGAGAGGTTTAGCAAGACGTCCTCCTTGGATCGACATACAGTTGAGATCTCTGGTGAACAAAAGACGCAACTTATGGGACCGATTCAAGTGTGCACAATGGACGGCCGACAACTTGGAAGAGGAAACACCTAGGAACCTTTGTAGCCTGAAGCGTGAGAATCGCCAAAATTACGAGTTTTAATTGGCTATGCAGTCTAGCTGCTCCCCCAAACTGTACTTTCCATAGCTGAAAAAGGCATCAAACGTGGTAATGGCATTTCGTCTCTGTATTCCAGTAAAAGCGCTGCCTTACCTCGTGAGGATGGTGCAATAGCGAACTCTTAGCTCAACGGTATTCATCCGTAGATACAAATGAAACTCCGTTTTCTGACGTTCCACTCTTGTGCTCATCTTTGCTGGATCATCTTGCGATCAGAAAGTAAACTTAATCAGTTCCTTCTCCCGTTAGATCTGAACACCTCGCCCCGTCCTGATAGCCTGCACCCTCTGTTTTGCAAGACTGTGGCTAAGTAGCCTACAGCCCCAGTTTGTCATGCGGTTGGTTGCTCTGTTGTATACGGACGCCTTCCATTAGCCTGGAAGCTTGGCATTATCAAGCTCATATATAAGGGAGGAATCGCCAAGACACAGCAAACTATCGTCTCGTTTGCCTAACATACGTAATGTATAAAGTATGGAACGGATTTTAAGGAGAGCTTTCAGCCTTTACTTCGACGATCGGAGAGTCATTTCTAATGCACAACATAGTCTTCGTAAGTCACGCTGATGTACCACCAATTCGCTAGTTGCCAGAGAGAAATGGGCGAACTCTCTGGATGTGGGCAAACGTATGGACGTTATCTACGTTGATTTAGCAAAGCGTTTAAGAAAGTTCCTCATGAGCGGCTTTTGTTCAGCTTCAATGAATTAGTGTCTATGGGTAGGTTCTCTCCTGGATCTCTGATTTCCTTTCAGACAGATTTATGCGAGTTAAGATAAAAGATACGTATTCAGTCCTCGCCCTTATAAGCAGTGGCGTCCTTCAGGGCACTGCTGTTGGGCCACAGTTGTTCAAATTCTTCATAACGACTTTCCATCAACCGGAACGAATTTTTGACCAAAAATGACAATTTAAAGTTATCAATGGAGGTATCCAGCGCTGAGGATGCTGACCAACTCCAAAATACACTTGCTCGGTTGCAGGATTGGTCAATTAAATAGCAGTTACCTATTAATCGCGATAAATTTTCTGTACCGCCCATTGGTGCTACTGAACCATTTGGTGTTTACCACCTTGGCGGTTATCTGCTTACTAAATAAATAAATAAATAACATTTATTCTCCGCAATGATAGGCATGCCCGTGAGGGCATGAGCAAATAAGTGCCATTATACAGACATGTCATGGCAATTGTAACAGTGACAATCTGAGGTTGTTCACACGTTCCTATTTGAAACTGTGCAAATGGGACAGAGATAAAAATGAAGAAAGCCCATTGTCATGAGTTCGGGCACTTTCGTGTGGGCACAGTCGGTCTGACATAAAGTGCAGTAACATTTCAGGCAGGAATAGCTCAAGAGCAAGAACTGATAAATTAGAAAAGAGCTGGTGTAGAACATGCTCAATCGCGATTACACGATACGCTGCGTTCATGTGTGTGTAGCGTAAAGAACAAAGGTGAAAGCGCAGAAAAAGTCGTGGCGACGAAACATGCAGATAAGAAGGTGTCGGGGCGTAACCTGCTTGGTCGTATATAGAAAGATCAGCTTGTCAGTGTGGGCTTATTGCCAGTGACTTTATTCAGTAGCGAGTCACCTCCGCCACGTCGCAGTGTTGTTAAATGGATTTTGTGGCTTTTTGTAGGAAGAACGCTTGCCAGGCGAAAACCCACCACGTCCTGGAACATTGCCATCGATGCTTTCGAACGACAAGCTGCTATTAGCAATGCTTCTTATTGACCAATTATTGGTTTTGTTAGTCGCAGTCAGGATACAACCATATTTTTTGCTGGCTGATGCATGGTGGGCTCGGGACTGTGTCATCCATGAATCGTGTCACTTTCTGACGGAATGGCACGGCCCATACGGTAGGTGAACTGTAAATCGGACATGCTGATATGTTTTGTATTTGTCTACTGTAGGACCGCCTAGTGTCTCCGAGGTGTATCCAGTTATATGTTGAACCAATTATTAGCGGAAGGAGAATGACCAAACGCAACCGTTCAGGCCCGAAGAAGCTGCAAGCTGTCCTGTACAATGAACGGGAAGCCCACCCAGAGTAAGTTCTGTCGACTGGGAACACTGGTTTCCGCGACCATCTGGACGGTAAAAGTAGTGTGGGCTGCTCCAGATGTGGTAAGTGAAAAGAACTTCGGTAGTGTAGAGGGCCAAACCCATTTGTTCTTGCCACAGTGAAAGTATGGTGTGTGAAAGTATTGTGTTAGGTTGCTTCCAAATTAGGTGCATAGCACAGGCAGATAAATCTGCCCTCCGGTTAGATGAAATGTTCGAGTTGACAGCAAATCTCAGCAAGTGAATTCCGAGTAAGTTATGTGAAGTAGCGGCGAGCTGAGCCCAGTTGTACAGGTCTCAATATAGTGCCATCCATCCAAGATAACAGATAAGTGCTTTGTCCATCCGGTAAGTAACATGGCAGCGTCATAGTTATCAATGTATCTCCAAATAGGGGAATACTGTGCTTTGTTGAAGTGCTGAGGGCAAGGTAGTGGACGTGTGTTCGGTTGCTGGCCACCGGTTCTGTGGAAATCTCGAAGGAAAAGACAACCAACAAAGGCAGCCACACGGATAGACAACAACGATACATCTGGAACTCAGAGGAAAAGAGCAATCGCAAAGTGCTTTCAATAATGAACCTCACATTATATGTATCAGTACACAAAAATATCTCATGTACATGTGTTCCACAAAAATTTAGATTAGCCGTACCGTGAACAGTGACGCCACAGAGAACTACACGATGTCGGAGAGCGAAAGGGTGATCCGAATGGTTTGGATTAGTAGGATGGATTGCGACTAAGTCGTTTAATTAAGTAGGGAAAACGAATGGTGAACATCATAGTTAGGAAAGTAAAAAGCTGTGATAATAAAGCATGA
>CALYDF020007214.1:0-12696 GCA_944474145.2 Dicrocoelium dendriticum | reverse complement strand
GCTCGCTTCTTCGGCCTGACTAGTGAGTTCGGGGTGTTATTTTCACTCACAAATGCAGGTCCGTTTCCTCCCATAGTGTGAGCGACCGGCTTATTGAAATTCGCTTTCGTGATCATCTAAAAACTTGCAATACCCAGGTTTGTATCTCCCTCACCAGTTCGCCACGTTAGCTGGATGATGGCGCTCTCGATCAGCTGGATCAGTATTCAGACGAACATGCACCCAAACGCTTCTCAAGCTAGTCAGTCAATAGAATATTATACTCGGGCTGGTCTCGTCGGCAAGTTACTCGCATAAGACGGTCGTTAGCAGTCGTGTTTTGTCGAGGCGGATGACTTGCTTCAGTTTCACTCCGTCCTAACCCACATCATGGAGCTATCAATCATGCCCTGTAGAAACTCGACGTCATAAGCATAGCTTGCCGGAAGACTTGGATCGTTTGATTCAGGCGGGTGCAAAAGCATCAGAACTTACCCACATCTTTTTGACTGCAGAAGCTGTTTAGCGGAAGCCGACTTCTCTACTCAAACACAGCTCCTCAGCAGTCGACAATATTCGCCGAGAGGAACTTTGAGCAGCAGCAAGACGTTATAACTCCCGCTTAGTAGTAAGAAGACAGATTTGACACAGATTGAAAAGGTTTTTTTGCATAACTGTCGTTACTAACAACGGCCGCGAAAGCCGTTAAATACACACTTGGTCGAAACCAATCGATGCTCACATGCCATCTGATTGGCTGAAAGTTTCAAGCTAACATACAAACACACGCGCTAGAAACCCATAGAACAATGGTGTATTACGGGTAAAAAAGCAGTGCTTAACGAGTCCCGTGGGATGGAAGTTATTGTGAAAAGTAAGTTGCATGATAAATTTAAAAGCGTTTTGGTGGACTCAATATAGACTTACGTAGAATAGCGGGGATGTTCGCGTATTAAACTTATAAATCCATAAATCCATTGGTTGGAAGTTCGGTAAAACACCGTTTGGTTGTCTTTGGTAGCCCGTAACTAACAGTTCATAAAATGAAATGCTAATGGGAAAACGCAACGTCAACTCCTTTTTAAAATTTTGCCAGATTGGGAGCAGAGACGACCTAATTAGGAAGGGCGTTACAAGTTCGGCCCACTTGGAGGGAGGTATTCAAGCCGGCTATCCTGAATGGTCAGTATCAGAGGATGATCTCTTAGGTAAATGTTGTGGTTCAATTCCAGCATCGGACGGCAAATGTGGTTTGGGTGCTTCAGAATCTGGTAAACCATTATGAGATCCCCCCGCAAAAGCCGATATCGACTATTGTATATTCTTAGAGATTTCAGTCTAAGCTGATAGGGCAGATGAAAGAGATTCCTGACGTTCTTGGTTGCCCTTCATTTAGGAGTCTCGAGAACAACAAGGTCCTGTTTCTGTCACGGCTGCCACACCTGCATAGCATGCTCCACGTGCGGTCGCAGGTGGTCGTTAAGCATTTGGGGAAAGAATGAAGGTTCAAACCGACCGAAGGCTCTGTGAAGAAGGCCGAAGTGTTGATTGTCGGTTCTTGTCGCGTTCTCTGCTTGTTTGGAACACCCGAGATCTTCCTGTACCAATACGCCAAGGTCTGGCTCCTGAGAGGCCTTCTCCTAATCGTGGCCTCCAAGCTCGTAAGCGCTCACCGGCTGGTGACGCAGATGGATCACTTTGCACTTAGGTATGTTCAGCTGGAGCAGGTTCCTCTTTGACTATTCATAAACGCAATCTAGGTAATGTTAGAGTAGCTTGTGAACTACTTTGTAGCTAATCCCCTGCCATATCTTGAAGTCATCGGCGAAAAGCTGGAAATTTGAGTTGATAACTCTTGCCAGGTCGTTGATGAACATGGGGAATAAGCGCGGTCCCAGCACTGAGCCCTGTGGAACATCACATTCCACCTCAATCGGGTAAGAGGATGATCTCCTAACGCGTACTTGAAGCTTCCGTTGACGAGGAAATTTGCCAATCCAACCAATTACAGGATCTCCGATTCCGTAGCTCTGTAGCCGGTGAAGTATGATGTGGTGATCCAGGCAGTCGAAAGCTTTGGGGAAGTCCAGATAGATGACATCAGCTCCGACTCCATTATCAGCCACTTCCGTCCAACTACTTTGTGCAATCAGTAGGTTGGTGGTATATGATCGATGTTGACGGAAACAGTGCTGCTCCGGTGCCAAGATTTTGTATTTATCCAGGTTGTCCATCAGAGCCTCAGCGATGACTGCTTCCATCATCTTCGCTAGCGGAGGTAGGAGAGTTACTGGGCGATAGTTTGCAGGCTCTGAAAGCTACCGCCTTAAAAATTTGGGGTGATAATGAAACGCTTCAACACAGTGGGCACTTGTTGTTCATCAAGGCACCTTTGGAAGAACTGTGACTGTGGTTCAGGTAGCTTGTTGGCCACATCCTTCAGTGCCTTCTGGAGGATGTTGTCTGCTCCTGGCGAAATATGCTCACGCAGTGAGAGTAACTTCCTTAGCACAATTGATGAGTAGAAATTACGTGTGTAAACAGTGGAGTCGGTAATGTGCATGACTGCGGTATTGAATACGGGTAGCTCAGGTTGTTCAGATGGCGGTTAGACTGTTCGCTGAGCTTGGCAATTCGGTTGCAAACCTTTCCTCACTAATCGAATTGACATCATCCGTGCGTAATTGTGGGCCATGCAGTAGTGCAGAGTAGCGTAGATGAACCTCGGTGAGAGTGCGCTGAGCGAAGTGTGCGTGCGTTTTTATACCACCGTGGGTGGCCGTGGAGACGAGCAATCCTTTTGGCTGGGACTTCGAGCCGCGTTCAGCTTGGTTGATGAGCAGATGGCGTTTGACCTTGACCACTTGTGCTTCGTGGCCTTTGTCTGCTTGCTCTTGTGAGCGAGTCTGTCGTCCGTTCTGATTGTCTAGGCACACGTTCCATCGAATTCAATCCATCTGGTCGTCGGTCGTTCGCCAGTAGTGTTGCGTTTACTGCGTCCAGTTCGATGTGTCGGTTGACTGAATTCGTTGTAGAGTACCAGACTTCCAAAAACGCCCTCGGGTGTTTTGTACTTCCATGTGCTAGGATCTTTACATTCTCCAGATCAAAATGGTGGTCTGCTTGATCTTCATGCGCAAAATCGATGAGTGCAGATCATGTCTTCTGACGGCCGCCTTGTGTTCGGTGATTCGTGTATAAAGCTTTCTTCCAGTTTGTCTGACGTAGTTTTTATCGCAGTTACTGCATTTTATCTGGTAGATGACATGGCATTGATCTGTTTGAGTAACATTTTCTTTGGGTCTTAAGATCAATTTTCTTAGGGTGACACTTGATTTGGGGGCCACAGAAATGCCATATGACTGCAGCAATCTTCCTGTGAGTTCGGAGACGTTCTTGATGTAGGTGAGCACTATCCTTTGTTTGCTTGCTCAGGTGACTGCTGCTGCTGTTTCTGAGACATTCGTTTGTTTAAGCTTCTTCTGAGGAAATTTCTCGGTTAGCCGTTGTTTCTAAACACTCGATATAGATGATTTTCTTCCTGTTTCCGCAATTCGACTGTGCTGCAGTGTGTTTCCGCTCTTTTGGACAGGGTTTAAATGCATCTCTTCTTGTGATTTATCAGATGGTTGCTGTCGTAGTTTAATAACTGGTCAGTATGTGTTTTATTCCGATAAACACACCTTTGCAGAGAGCCGTCGGTATTCCTAGTGACCAGTACATCGAAAAATGGTAACTTGTTATCCATCTCTAATTCAATCGTAATTTTGATATCCTCGAATGTGCTGCTGAGCAAATCGTGCGTGGTCCGTACTCTGTTCCGTTTTACCATGACAAATGTGTCGTCCACGTATCGCATCCAGAGCTTTGGGCTGATAGATGGCAGTGAAATGCGCTCCAATTGCTGCATTAAGTCTTCTGCAATGAGCCCCGAAATTGGAGATTCCATGGGTGTTTCTCTCAGTTGTTGGTACACTTGTCCATCAAAGCGGAAATAAGTGGTCATGAATAGGTTCAGGAGTTCCCAAAAACTTTCAGGTCGTATGGTTGTCGTTGGGCTTAGTTGATTCTCAAGTAGTTACATCATGGTTTCTTTGGCCAATTCGTGACCGATTGAAGTGAAGAGTGGGATGACAGCGAATGAAAGCATTATTTAGTCGCCTTCTATTCTAACACACCGCAGTTTGTTGAGGAATTGTTCAGCATTGTTGATGCGATGTTCGGATCCAGCAAATCAGATGTTTCAAGCTCCTGCACAAATCTTACGCCAGCTTATGTGATGTGGTTCCGGGGATCAAGACGATTGGTCGTAGTGGGACTCCATCCTTTGTACTTTAGGTAGTCCATAGAACAGTGCAATGTTTGTATCATCCGTTTTCATGCTCCATCTCTCTGTGGCGGTGAGCTCGTTCTTTGTTTGTAGTTTCTTCAGCGTTGCGTTGATCTGGTTGACCAGATTTGAACTTGGCTCTTGATCGATCTGGCGATATGTAGTTGTGTCGGATAGCAGTTCTTTGGCCTTGTTAATATACTCCGGTTTGTCCATTATCACTGTAGTGCGTTCTTTGCCGCTGGTAGGATTAAAATCTTCTCGTCTCTCTGTAGACGTCTGGGTGCATCAGGTTCCTCCTTGGCTAGAGTCCGGGTGACTTTATTCCGAGTTAGCACTGGGACAACTGTCTGCCGTATCTGTTGCTGCGTCGCCTCTGGCAGTCCATTTGATTTCAATGCGTGTTCTAAGCTAGCCAAGTAGTCTTTGGAGCAAGCATCTTTGACCTTGAAGTTGAGCATTTTGATTAAGACACCGTCTTCAGTTGCGGTGAGGTGGCGACGTGAAAGATTTTTGTTCCATCCTTCACTACTAGTACAGTCATTTCCCTTAGTCAGTTTGTCTAACTTTTTGTTCAACGCAACCTTGCGTCGGTTCTTTGTGCTTTTGACTCAACGTTCAATTGCGGATTCCAGCGATTTTCGTAGATGTTTGTCAATAGTACTGAAGCAAGTGGTTCTATTGACGAGTATGACTTTCTCATCTTTGCCTAGGCAGTTGTGGGCGTCTGTTATCAGCAGTTTGACCACGCGTTTCCCGTATTGTCTCGCTAAGTTCCAGGCGGCTGGATGGTTTACCACTGGCCTGTGCTTTGTACTCTCTGGCAGCACGTTCCTTCGGAGGCGTTAATGAAAGAAGTAGAGCTGTTCACGTGTGCAAGCTCGTCGGCAGGCAAAGGTTTCCCAACGACGAGCCTGTCGTAGTGTTGTGCTCTCGAATTGGTTGGCTATAGCATTAAAGACGGGTAGCTCAGGTTGTTCAGATGGCGGTTGAAGTGTTCGCTGAGCTTGGCAACTTTTTCACGAACGTGCATGAAATTATGGGACAGGTGGTTTCTGCGAAATCGAAAGTTGTGGCGTATTGTAGCCACAGAGCATTAGTTTCTTCTTCGGCACTTTGTACTCTACCGCCTGGCGTGAAAATTGGAGGGATTCCATGCTTCACTTCATGAAGATTATTGACATGTCTATACAGGAGTTTGTTGTTTGCCAGGAATTTTTGACTTTGCACTTTTGGTAATTTAATTTGTCTTCACGGCAAGTGCAGTGCAATGGTTGCGATGGGTCAGGAAATTGCTCCAAGTCTCTGAGTCAGGGTTCATCTTGTAGGTACGCCATCCTGCCGTATCACCAAATTACAAAGGGTGTGATCCTAGGTCGCTGAAGTTGGTCTTACCGTCTGAGCTAACTTTACAGACAGTTCTAGAGAACTGGGGTAAATTCCGGAACATGCTACCAACAGAAATTCGAATTAAAGCAGCAGGTTTACGACCATAGGCCACTGGTTACTCCATGGAGAGAACCAACTCAGTGGGAACAACCGTTGTTGCAGAGTCCACCACAGAGACTGATCTGACTGCCGTCATAGCATCCGGCGAGGCACTGCAGGAGGTGAGTGACCAGCAGGATCATCATGAACCTGATCACACGGTGCAGAGAGTTATCCCAAGTCATTCTCGCGAGCCTAAGACAATTTCAAAAAACTAGTAGCAGCCGACCTCAAGAGGGTCGGCCAAGTCTCAAACCTGTTGTCTATATCCACAAATAACTTTCTAAATTATGAGTCACTCTCCGGTTTTCATACCAACGCACAAGGTCTTTTAAGCAAACTGACGGAGCTTCGCCTACGTCAGACCTCGATGTCAAGCGACCTCGTTATGATAACCGAGACCTGGTTGAATGAAGCGATCACTGATGCAGAAATCACACTACCTGGGATGTCTATTCTACGCAACGGTCGACCAAGTAGAGGAGGTGGAGTAGTGCTTTATTATCACAGCGAACAACACATTGATCTCATCGATGACCCAGAGGTTCAGATTGTCGATGCGCTTTGGTGTCGTCTTCAACTTAGCCGTGGGGACGCATGTTTGTTGGGTGTGGTGTATCGCCCTCCGTCGGCTACCTTGGAAATGGACAAGCGCGTAGCCTCCACAATGAAGACCATTCTCTTGCAGTCGTACAGCCACATTCTCCTGGTTGGCGACTTCAATATTCATACCATAGAAACCCCACCCTGTATCAACGAACATTTCAAAATGGAAGTACAAGAGATAATCAGTGGGCTATCACTCTACAAGCACATCACAACTCCCACAAGATTCAGGACAGGAAACAAACCGGGTGTCCTGGATCTTGTATTCACCAATGAAGAGCTTATGATCGAAACGGTGTCGGTAGAGAGTCCTTTAGGCCGTAGCCACCATGCAACCCTCATGTTCGAGTACATATGTTATGCAGAGTATTCCTCAGAAAACACAGTGGAATGTCAGCTCATTACGGATTACGGCGCTCTACTCAAACTTATAAATGCTACAAACTGGGCATTTCTAGCAGAACGATCCCCCGATGACGCCTGGTCTGAATTTGCTCACCAATTCAACACGTTAGTAACTAATGCTTCTAGAAAAAGACCTTCGCGAGCGAAGACAGTGAAATCATTCATACGCAGCAGGACACGCAAGTGTATCGTCACGAAGAATTTACTCTGGCGAAGACACAAGGGGTCACCGAGTGCCGAAACATGGGAAGCCTACACTATCCAAAGGAATCACTGCGTGAACCTGGTACACGAAGATAAAAGACAGCACCAACTGAATCTAGCCGATAAATTCCTTTCTAACCACAAGCTCCTGTACAGACACGTTAACAAGCTCCGCAAATTGCAGCGAGGAATTCCTGCTTTAAACACAGTGTGTGGACTCGCACAAAAAGCGACCGGGGCGGCCAACGCCCTATGTCAACAATTCACCCCTAAATTCCAGAGCACGATATCGCCGCATAGATTGTTCCCAATCGTTGTACCACCACCAGGACTTAGCCACATCAGGTTTACGATTGCGGATGTTATGAAAAGGCTAATACCCCTGCGTGAGCCTACCTCTCCCGGTGTTGATAATATTCGTCCAAAAGCGTTGAAATTGGCTGCAGTAAACCTGGCGGACCCACTCTGCAAGTTCTTCCAACGATGTCTCGATGAGATGCGCGTGCCAACAATGCGGAAGCAAGGCATCGTCACTCCCATCCATAAGGGAGGAAGTCGTACAGATCTGGCCAACTATCGCCCGATAACACTACTTCCGGTGCTCTCCAAAATCATGGAAGCGTTTGTTGCCGAACCGCTGATGAACTTCTTGGAAGAACGCAATATCATAGCACAAGAACAACAGGGGTTTCGCAAGAACCGATCTTGTACTTCAAACTTGCTGCATACCAGATCCAGTTGGACTGAGACCGTTGACAGCGGCGTAGGTGTTGACGCAGTAGATATGGATTTCTCAGAGGCTTTCGGCCTTCTGAACCACCGTATCCTCCTTCACAAGCTGCAGTGTTGTGGAATTGGTGACCCAATCCTCGGTTGGATAGCTAACTTCTTGCTTCAACGACATCTGAATGTAAGAGTTCACGGCGTCATCTCTGACCCAATCGACGTTAAGTGCGGAGTGCCCCAGGGCTGAGTACTTGGTCCACGACTGTTCCTGATTTACATAAACGATCTCGCAACAGTAATCAACTCCAACTCCTTACTCTTCGCTGATGATCTCAAGATATAGCGAGCCATTAGAACAACCAGCGACAATGCAGCACTTCAGGATGATCTGGACAGGGTCTACGAATGGTCGACTCAGAACCTGCTTCAGTTCAACGCTAAAAGTGCAAGGTGTTGAGCATACGCCATAAAGCCACTTGTGAATACAGACTGGGGGATCAAATATTGCAGCGCACTACAACGGAATGCGATCTAGACGTGATAGTTCAGGAAGATCTGGGTTGTTCCCGTCAGGCCGAGAAAGCCTCCAAAAAAGCTAACCAAAACCTTGGCCTTTTGCGGAGGGCATTCGGGCGCTTCGATTCTTCCATCTTTTCTCAGATGCTCAACGCCTACATTCGGCCTCATTCTGAGTACGCCATCCACGCCTGGCAGCCATGGCAAAAGCAAGACCTTACCGCTCTTGAACCGCCACAACGAAGGGCGACCAAGAACGTAAAGGGCCTGTTTCATCTCCCTTACCGATTGAGGCTGAAAACCCTCGAGGTCTACAGTGGACAATATCGACGCCTGCGTGCGACTTGATAATGACTTATATGATCCTGAGGAATCCAAACCATTATAGTCGTCACCTACTAAAGCTGAATAACAATACAACACTCAGAGGACACCAGCTAAAGCTGGCCACACAATACAGCCGGTTGGAATGCCGCCGGAATTTCTTTTCCCTTCGTGTATGCGAACATTGGAACGCTCTTCCCACATACGTTGTTTCTTCCCCCACACTAACGGTATTCGAAAGACGTCTCGATGATTCGCTTATCCACCAACATTACGCTATATAATCAGAGATGTCCACGTCAAACAAACGCGAAAAGATCGGTGCTCATTCGCAGCATTTGTGCTTCATTATTTACACACTGCTGTTGTGGAATATAGTTTCGGATATGTTACAACTGCATTCATCAGTTTACCCAAGTCCAAGATAGCGGCGAACGAGTAAGCTTTGGTCGTTTCTCTTGTTCTTAAGACATGTCTTACCCATATTATTCTACAGTAACAATTCAGTACACATTCTACAATGTTTCTATGAATAAGGGGCACTTGAATTCACTAGACGCTTAAATTGACGATTTACACTTATGTTTATTTCACTTCAACCATCCTACGGGACTTGTAAAGCAATGGCTTTTTTACCTGTTATATATCATTGTTCATTGTTGTTCCTCCTTTATCGCCCGACATTTTCGAGTCCTGCTCCATAGAATTGAAGGCATTTTTGCGGGACGAAGGAGTTTGGTCTCTGATGCTTTGTTGACGATGTCGCTGAGTCTATCAACAAACTCTGTCCAAACGTTGTCAAGGGGACTGTTGTTTGAGAATTCCCAAGCAGCTGCGTTAGCCAGTTCTTTCTACACGTGGTAGTGTGTGATTGTATGAGTTAGTTCTGAGTGTTCAGATGGATACTCTGCATAACACATACAGTTGAATTTTATTACTACATGGTCACTGAGACCTAATAGACTATCCATCAATAACTTGTCAACCTTGAGCTCTTCATTCTAGAGCTGGAGTTCTAATATGAACGGTTTGATTGATGTTCTGGATCCAGTGGGCGCGGTGACATGATTGTACAGCAGAATTTTAGCGATCAGTTCGTGCAAGTTGGCTTTGAACTGCTCACTGGGCGAAGCTGATACCTCAGGTAGTGTAGATTAAAGTCCCCGGAGATGAGAATGTGGTTGTACCTAGAGCGTGTTACTCTGTTCGGGATCCATATCAAGCGGGAATCCCTTTCCGGAGTGGACGTTGGGGGGGGGGCGCTAAACGACAGGTAAGAGAAATGTGTCGCTGTGTTTTAGGCGGAGAAGGCACCGGAGTGAGTCGATAACGTAAGTTTCCAGATCAGCAACTATTGCATATTGCAGATCGCTGCTGTAGTAGAGTAGGACCCTACCTCCTCTGCTGAGGCGGTCGTTCCGGATGAGTGACATTCCGGCTATCTCACCCACAGTATCAGTCACCCCTTGGTGTAACCAAATTTCGGTAATAGAAATTAGGTCCCAAGGATTCGCAACCTGACGTAGTCGAAGTTCGGTAAGTTTACTGGGGAGCCGTTGGGCGTTAGTGTACACGCATGAAAGTTTATCTGAGTTAATCAATGTTTCGGAGGTTGTGCAATTCATACGTGAAGTTTCGCCGACCAGTGAATGGCCAGCAACTAAGCGTTTTATCGATGTGTACTTGGTGAAAGGTTTAACGTCTTATCCACCATCCGTGTTCTTAGTTCCCTGTCTAATCTACGTACAGTGTAATGTGTCTGGTCAATATCTTCTACAGGTTGTACAGGCTCATTCGAAACACTACTGGTGCATTGTTCTTTTGCAGATCCCATTGCGTTTGGTACTTTGAGTGACATATCATCTCCAGGAGGCATATCGCTGACTGTCTTCAGCCGAAGCTCAGATGGTAGTCTGTAACGGGACATGTACCAGCTTTTTAGCAGCTCTGCTGCCACGTTTTGACTGTAGGATTACCTTCAACACTCTAAGGCCACTTCCTTTGTAGTTCGATGACGTATGCAGCTGTGACACGGATTTCGCTAACACATTATCCAAGTAATGTTTCATGAATATAAAATCACCGTTCTTTGATAAGGGTTATTAGTCCATGCTCATCACAGCTTCACCTCTTTGCGGGCTCCTAGAGACCGAGAAACAGGCCTGCTTGTATACAAATGCTCAGGGTCTTTCTAACAAACTGGCTGAACTGAAAGATCGCCAAGCTTCCGGCTCGTATGATGTCATTGGTATCACCGAGACATAGTTGCACACGGGAATGACGGACGTTGAAGTGTCGCTACCGGGCATGTCGCTGATCCGGAGCGACAGGCTCACAAAAGGAGGAGGGGTAATCCTGTACTACCGAAACGACTTACAGTGCGAAGCCGTGGAGGATTCAGATTCGCAATTCCCCGACTCTCTTTGGTGCCGGTTGCATTTAAAAGGCAGGGACGCTTGTCTTATTGTCGTGGTGTACCGCGCCCCTAACTCAACACCCGAAACCGACTACCACCTAATGGCTGCTTTAAGGTGCAGTTTACAACAAAAGTACACTCATATTCTTATCATGTGTGATTTCAACGTACATAGTTTAGAAGCCCCTGCCACGATAGGAGAACAATTCAAAACCGATTTACAAGATCTAGTAACTACTGCTCCTCTTTACAACCACCTCACTTTGTCCACACGGTTCAGAACTGGTAACAGGCCATCTGTGCTAGATGGTGTACTTACCAACGGGGAGCATATGATTGATGTGCTTGTTTTAAGCTGTCCGTTGGGTCGCAGTGATCACGCCGTCATCAGTTTTAACTTCGTCTGCTATGCAGAATATCTGAATGATAACCATGAGACTGTGCGAACCATCACAAAGTACGACCGACTCGCCCAGCTAGTCAGCGCCACAACATGGTCTTTCCTCGAAGAAGAACCTTCGGAAGTTGCCTGGCTCGAGTTCGTCAACACGTCCAGTCAGCTGATTGCACAGGCTTCAGAGATAAAAGCTTGCAATAAGTGCAAATCAGTTTCTTTCGTTAGGAGCAGAACCCGAAAATGGATGACAGTACGCAACGTAGCATGGCGAGTGTACAGAGAAGCTCCAGCACCAGAAACTTGGGACAACTATGTAGCTCAACGTAACCACTGCACTCAACTGTTAAGAGAAGACAAAGCCGCCTATCAGCAGAACATCGCAAAAACCTTCAGTGCTAATCACAAACTGCTGTACAAGCACGTTAATAGCCTAGGAAAGGTGAGGCAAGGATTTCCTCCACTCAAGACGGCTGATGGCCCAACAAGAACGTCTATGGACGCTGCAAACGCACTGCAGATGCAATACGCCCCCACGTTTCAAAGGGCCTTACCACCAAGCGATCAAGCAAACTTTGTATTCTACTCACCAGGACTAACCCACATCAATTTTACCGCGGAGGCTGTATTGCAAAGTTGACTTCTCTACGCAAACACAGATTGCCGGGTGTCGGCACCACTCGTCCAGAGACATTGGGAGCAGCATCAAGCCAACTGGCAGGATATTTAGCTCAGTTTTTCCAGCGCCGCTTAGACCAGAACCAAGTTCCCGCCATGTGGGAGCCTGGAATAATAACCCCGATTCACAAAGTTGGAAGCAGAACTGATCCCTCCAACTACCGCCCAGTAACCCTTCTTCCTATACTCTCCAAGGTCATGGAATTCATAGTTGCCGATGCACTGGTGTGCTATCTGGAAAACTGCAACCTCATCACTCCTGAACAGCACGGTTTCCGTCGACAGCGGTCATGTACAACTAATTTACTCATTGCACGCAGTAGTTGGACCGAGGCAGCTGACGCTGGATAAGGTGTTGATGTGGTCTACCTAGATTTTTCCAAGGCTTTCGATCGTCTAGACCATCGGATACTACTATCCAAGCTGCAGCATTACGGGATCGGAGACCCTCTTCTAAGCTGGATCGCCAACTTTCTACTTCAACGGCAATTGGTGATCAGAGTTCGGAGCTGTTTGTCGGACCCCATACAAGTGGAGTGTGGTGTGCCGCAAGGCTCGGTTCTAGGTCCACGTTTGTTTTTAGTATTTATTAATGACCTTGCACAGGGAATCGCTTCAAACTTTCTAATG
>CALYDF020007213.1:0-12705 GCA_944474145.2 Dicrocoelium dendriticum | reverse complement strand
TAAATGTTGGAACCCGAGGGGCAGGCGGTAAATATTTATTGCCAGAGTGGCCAACACTAGGTGTGTTCGCTCATACCTTGGAGGCGTCCGCTCATCTGCGTGCTCTCCATGGAGTGTTCCTCAACTGGTGCTTGCCTCTGTGTTCACTCCTCGTGCGCATACAACTGTAATCCTGCTGTCATCTCCACTTTTGTGGAAGTCGGCAGGGCTCGGTGTTGGCGTGTCATCTTGCACCACCACACCACTTATACCCGGCGCATTAGTATCTACCTTTAATCTGCCACAAAGTAACTTAGCAGAAACGTGATCTAGGATGGACGGCTGCTGATTGCTCATGTACCTAGTTGGGAGGTCCACGAACTGGTGTAGTGGTACCTGCAGCGTTAATTCCAGCAGTTCTGTACCGAACGATCTGAGAGCCGAATTGCAGGATAGAACATCCCAACAAACCTCTGGGAGGTTGAAGTCTCCCAGCACCAGACACTTGTTCACAGTGTGAGTGCGTATAAATTCAATGATTCCATTTGAGGTGCACATAGGGCTTCTATACACTAACACGACCGTAAGCTGAACCGAGGAAGTGCAAATCAAGACTACGAGAGCCTCAACATATTTGTCGAGAGACTGAAAAACGCTGGTCCTCAATGAGTCGATGTGCTATTTCACATAAAAGCTACACCCACTTGAAGGCCAAAGGAGAGGTCAGTGCGAAACACTGCGTAGCCAGGCAGGTATACTTCGCCATCTGTGATTTCCTCAGACAGCCACGTTCCAGCGAAAGCAAGTATATCTGGACGCGATTTGTCTACGAGCAGACCCACCTCGCACAGATTGTTCCTCAGGCTACGCAGGTTACTAAGTACTGCTTGCAGGACTTCGGCACGATCAGCCCTGGGTCTCGCGCAAGTAGAATAGGTTCGCCCGATGCAGGAAATGATCCCCGGCTAACCACGTGAAAACCCACGAATCGGTGACCTTGCTTGCCAGCCGCTCGCCGGGCATTTTGGTCGCTGTTCGCTTCCTTTAGCTTGAAGCCTATCCCCTAACAGAAGTTTTGGCTGCACACTGACGTCGGTACCTTTGAGCTTGCGGGCAAATCTCAGTAAGGCCCTGCGCTCTTCTGGATGGAGAGGACCATCCTACGCAGACGGGGTCGAGGATGTGGTTGACAAACCAGAACGTTCCCCAATCTGCTGAGCTTCCTGACAGTAACGCCAGGGAAAGCTGGTGGTAGAAGCCTGGTCACGCAAACTTGAAGCCAATCTAGCTCATCAATAATGCGCTCGGTGGGAATAGCTGCAGTGGATTTAGTGACGTTTCTGAAAATCACACTGCTATCTGTGTAAGAATTGCCTCGACGCGGTGTATTTACTCCACATGCTCTACCATCCACGCCACATGGTTGGTTGACAGGAATCGGTGGGACCGAAGGCGACGGCACCTCTTGTCTCGCGGAGGGAATTGCAACACCAGGTGGTGTTTCCAACTCAGGCGCATGTTTCTTGAGTATTTTATCACCTTTTGGTTTGGGGTGGAGGGTTTGCGCACTTTCCTTGCACCCTTACGCTTATTCTTCATTGGCTCAGGAGCCCGTGACTCGCCTTCCATTTGAGGCTCGTCAACAATGCCTTGTAGCGCCTTGACGAATGCTACATAAGCAATCCGTAGCCCAGTAAGACAGAAGACAGTAGGATACAAAGAATCTCTTGAGAAAATGGCACTGGACAATAGCCATGTAAATATAGTCTGGGGGCAGTGGGAGAAAGTGATGAAGCAGTGAGATACACCACGACGGAGCGCAACAGCCGGGAACACGCGGGCAAGGTGGCGGACTTAGTTCAAAAATGCAGTCCGGTATATATAGGCTTTGGATGAGTGCAAAGTAAAAGAAAATGTGCACAAGTCTGGATGGTGAGGTTTGATGGAGTAAAATGTCATTGTCACTACATCCATCCAATGCATCTGTGTCAGTTATATCCAAGTGAACTGGAGCGCCCAGTAGGATGAACGCCTCGTCAACTGTTGGACTTTCAGCAGAAGGACAGTCCGTTAGAGAGTACATTAACAATATTCATAGATTTCATAATCAAATCCACTTCAGAGTTAAGCGAGGCAAGCTCGGCTAATGCCTTCGCAACAACTGTGAATCTGGATGCTAATGCCCTGAATTCAGCACAGGTGAAAGCCTGGAGCTCCGCTTTCTGAGCGCAACAATTAGCACTGGATGATAGCATGTTGTACTGCTTCGATCGGAGGCCGGTACAACTTTTGTGATACCAACGAGAGCAAACATCACATGCATCCCACCAGATGAGTCCGTAACTGGCCTTGAGGTGGCAGATTTGCTGCAAGCCACATTGCACTCATCAAACGAGGATTTAAGGGGTTCATCCGCCTCGGTTTTTCGCGAGACGACCATGTTGCAGTGGAAAAGAGAGCAGAATTTAGAAACACGTAAACAACCGTAAAGCGACTACAATGAAAAGGCAAAACAAGGTATAAAACGGGCTTAAAATAGGGAACAACCGCAAAATTACCACTAAGCGTCAGGAAGACGTTTTGACCAGTACCACTTAAGTCACTCCACGATATCTTGGATCAGATGAAATATGACAGTTATCAAAATTCGTTTCAAGTGTTTATTCAAACACTGATTTCCACGTTATTTCAGCTAAAATCTCAATCATTATGGCACTATGGAAGGAATAGAGGGGACCTAATCCTAACCTACCGTATATTGACTGGGAAGGTTGGGCCTGATTAGTCTGTTCTGTTTAGTCATGATAGATTACCTGGTCTGCGCGGGAATTGTATGAAGCTGGACAAACCGCGGTCCGATAGAGTTAGAGCGGAGACACGGTTATCACGTCGAGTCATCGAGCGCTGGAACCTGCTTCCAGATAATGTTGTCAAGGAAGCTACGGTTAAAGGGTTTGGCCGTCAACTACCCTGCTTGCACTTGAAGTCCTTTTTTCGGTCGTCAAAGTCCTTCAAAAGGCTTTCAAAGTCCTTCAATAACATATGGGCGGCTACTTGATCTACTCCGTATTCCAGCATGGGGTGCACATATATGTGTAAGTTACCTTAACTAAAGTATAAGCATAACATTGGTTAGTTGCTTCATTCTGTCAAAGAATCCTATATGATTTCTTAACAAGAGTCATCGACCCACCTTTTGAATTTTGCCGCGCCTTTAAATTTTCCGCTTATTCTGGCACTGCTCCGTTTGGTTGTAAATTCTCCTTCGCCGTGGTGGACTTCTATTTTTCGTTGTGCATTTTCGATAGCGGAGAAATAGTTTGAGTTGGTAGTAAGCCATTTCGACGTGAGTTAGATATAAGAAACACCACATGTGTTTTTTCATTGCAGTATTGCAAAAATGAACTTTTCAGCTTGATTTCATTTCTCAAGCTTTGTCCTTGGTTTGCCCTAGCTGCTATCGCCCAACGCACAGTTTGCGCATTGTTATCTCCACTTGCGCAATTACTTTACTCTACGTAGATAGCTTCATTGTGTGCTTCTTTTCTATTTTGCGGGGCGCATTCGCTTAGTAATATCAGTGACGATATTGCACGACGTTTCGGTGTTGCTATTAATCAAGAACTTTTTGTATGTACGTCGCCATCTTCAACATAACCATTGATTTTCAGTATTATTAATGAGACCTCGGTGTACAAACCGACAATTGCCCGCGCGGGATCGGTATTTGCGCGAAAACATGCCTCGGACAATTTGATCAAAGAGATCGTCCTGTGGAGGTTACGGAAAATGAGATCCTAACGCCTAAAATATGTGAACCATTACCACATACCGGTAATTTATAATCTTCCTAAGTTATTGCTGATTACCTCATATAGGAAAAAAACGGCGTTTGTGCAAAATAACATACAGGTACACCGAAGTCTGCAGACTGCTGATGACTTTGAGCCACTCCAGGAAGCGCATGGTCCCCACAACCGTTCTCTATGGCTCTCTAGCTACCTTTTTTTAACTGAGTTGGCCTCATCCTTGGGTAAAACCCACGTCAGTCGTCTTCCCAGCAACACAACATGGGCAGATACAAACCAGCTTATACAGGTAAGGGATACATTTTTCTTAATATTAAACTTCAGCGTACAATACTGCATCTCACTGTGATAACAATTCGAACGAACAGATTCGGAAAACGGATTCCGATTGGTGCTTACACTTTGTAGCTTGAGTGTCCTAGTCCTAGGGTCTACCTGAATCCTCCTTCATCACCGTTCCTACAAGCGATTGGAATGGCATTCACCGTAAGCATGTACTTGAGGTTTTACCATTTTCTTGCAGGCGCTATGAACCAACTGAAGAATAAACGAGTTCATAGATGGCAACTTCCTACATTCCTAAAACGGCATATATTTTCAGGTAATGTTCAGTGTCTACCTAATAGACTGCTGTGAATACATACATATGAAGACACTGGAGTATGTGAACAGTTACATGAGATCGATGGCTGCAACCATTGCCTGGCAAACAGGGTAGCAGGCAACGCCGCTTCCTCCGCAAATTACATCGGTGGAGGAACTACAGTCATTTGTTATACTAATGCAGGATACATTCAACAATTGGTAAGATTCCTTGATACCTCACATATGCATGCAGTCTAAACTGAAAGGTGTGCATGGAGACACGTTGTCGGAGACTGTACGCCTCATGATGCAGCGTCTTCTAACGCGGTCATTGATGGCGGAGATCAATTGCTCCTGTCTCCGCAACAAACACGGATTCCGGAAGATGAAGCTGTTCACCGAAGTGCAAGGTAAGCAACGTCTTTGCCTTTTCATCCCCGTCGTAGCTGCTCTATTAAGACGTTACTCCGGAAGTATTGTGTCACCTGATGATGATGTCAGGAAATACTTGAAATCGATTCGTGGCAACGCATGGAACGACACTACCAAAGGTTGTGCAAGCAGCCGGCAGGTATGAAATGGATTACTTATTAACCTTTCTTAAATTAGGTTTTCCAATTAGTGGACTTGGAGCGCCCATGAGACAGCATGGAAGAAGCGTAACCGATTCAAACGGAACATGGACCTCTGTTGTCAATATTGATGTCCTTCCATTTAATGTAGCCACTACTGTGCGTCGGTAAACGGACTTCTTACTGTGCAAAAATCGGATTCCATTCCCGCTATCTTTGTGCTTATTGGGAATGAAATACTAAGACATCACTATGAGCGGTGGGACTGGACCCTGTGCGCCGTGTTAAACATGGTTTCCTCCATTCAGTAGCAGCAAGATGTTACGCCGCAGGAGAAATGAGGTCATATGGGCGATTAGCTATGACTCGCACATTTACTTTGTATCAGTAAGCGGTAGTAATACCTGCGTTACATATTATTATTAACGGAAAACGCAGGTGGGGATTTGAGATCCCCTTCCATCGGTGTGCGAGATTGGGTGGGTAGCCAATACGTGGGGTGTACAGGGGCTGCAGCTAGGTGCGGCGTACAGGGGTTTGCAGGTTGGTGCGGCGTACAGGGGTTTGCAGGTAGGTGCGGCGTACAGGGGTTGCGGCTAATTGCGGCGTACAGGAGTACCGGCTAGGTGCGTGCGTAGCGTCGTGGTGCGTGCACGGCCATTGGTCCACGCCGTCCAAGGTCAACCGTCAATGACCATTCATACTCCTCCAGTCTGTCTGTCATTCACTGTTTAGCCTAGGTTTCTGATTGGACAGGGTGCAAAGTCCTTCACTGTGTACTTAATACAGCTGCAGTGGAAGGACAAATTTCGCCTTCAAAATGGTCGCAACAGTCCTTAACCATGGATTCAGGTTTATAGTTGACGGTTAAGGAATTTACCACCCATTTTCGCCTTCAAAGTCCTTTTTGTGCTAGCAGGGTAGACGCTCTTGGGTGGCAATACGAAACCTTTCCTTTCTCCTGGCTAATTCTCATCTTCACGCTTCGATTCTTTTTTCTTTACTTTTCCTCGCCATTGGTATTATCCTCTTCTTTTAACTGATTTCCCCTACTCTCCTACCTACGGAGCACCCCTAACAACTCCTGGATCAACAACCCGCTCAAGAAGGAACACTTACGGAATTCATCCTATCG
This sequence comes from Dicrocoelium dendriticum, assembly GCA_944474145.2. Lineage (NCBI taxonomy): Eukaryota > Metazoa > Platyhelminthes > Trematoda > Plagiorchiida > Dicrocoeliidae > Dicrocoelium > Dicrocoelium dendriticum. The sequence goes on along the minus strand of CALYDF020007213.1, from coordinate 6,625 downwards.
TTCTAGTCTCACTTAAACGAACGAAAAAATTTGAGTTACCGCGTAGGACGCACAGAGCATCAAACAGCAGACAAATCTGCTGCGACTTAGTCGCAGCACCGTTACCCTGCAATACCTAGTGCGCAATAAATAGTTTCGTGTCGTTTCACGACATGATTCCCGGCTATTTTTCTGGCTTTGCGGTTTTATTCAATTCTGTGCAAATGTAATATTGCATTTGTTTAAATGTGTCAGATGCCAGATACGCGGTACAAGCAGTATTTTCGAATCCATACGCTATGGAGTCTGATTTCCGGAGAATCCACTTAGGGCGTTTTTTGACAGTTTTGACGAGTTTAATAATATGTTTTCAGACTTTATGCTTCTTCCTTACGTCAATTTCGTATGCTACAGCAACAGAAAGTGTAACCTTTCACTGGTTAAGTACGACAGGGTCATTTAGCGATGTGTACCCTGCGTACGTCGGAAGTCAAAAACTACAGGAGTGAGACGTGTTTAGTAGGATTTCGCTTCTATTATTCTAAAGCTTTCAGCTCACGTGATACTAACTGCCAAGCTCACGTTAACCTCATTAGAACGGGACGCAAGCTAAAAGTCACAACGTTCGGTCTGTCTCACAATTACCCAGTTAATAGCCTTCTTTTTGAGCCGCACCCCATCAATCGCCGTCTGACGAACGATGAGTTCACTCAGTCCGTGGACCTTATCCGCTACAACACCCCAACAAGCGACATCAAGCACTTCGTCGAGGTTCTATTCGAAAAGCGCATTACTAGCGATGATTTCCGCAATGTTCGTCGTAAACTGAGACCTGGCGTTGAGCGTAAGCTTATTTTGATATTTTTTACTTCCTGCAGTAAAATTGCATCAGGTTATTAAGTCTATGGAAGAAGACGGATTTGCGCGATTTATTGCTGAGGAAGACTTGTGCACACACGTATTATTCGCTCGGCATCAACAAATAGAAATTTTCCGCCGATTCTCGCATGTCGTTTGTGTAGACGCTACTCATGGTAGTAACCGTTTGAAGTAATTGTTGCTTGCAGCTTCAAACTGTACCAGTTTTTAATAATGGACGGCATGGGGTACGGCCGGCCAATATTTTATGCGTTTCTGCGTCGGGAAGATTACACATCATTGCTTACTTTGTTCGAATCGTTTCGGGATATCATGGGTCATGATATTCCCGTCCGCACGATAATGATGGACAAAATGGCCGCACAAATACGTGCGGCGCGCGCGGTTTTCCTGTGCGATATTTTTTGTGTTACTTCCACATCCGCCAGGCCATCACGAAGCATGTAAGTGATAAAGCTTCGTTACATTCTGTAGACAAACATTAACCGGTCGCGTTAGCTGTTTAATCGCATGGCAACTTCTGACACGGAGACTGAATATAATCTCCTTCCATATGTAATATTCTTGTTTTAGCTTTCAACAAGATTTGAAGCTTCTTCAAAAAACAGACCCCCGGTTGGTGCTCTACCTTACGTTGTGCTGCAGAATAGAGTGCCAAAGTAAGCTATGCGGTGCAATTTAAACTCCCATTTTCACTTCAATGTAGCCTCGACATGGCTGCCAGCCCAGTAAAGCAAACGCAAAGAAGGAAAAAGCTTGTTCAGATAAAAACTCATTCAATTACCCGACAGTGGGCTATATGTTCGCACTACTATTATATTTTAGCCGATGAATACGACTATGTGTATTAACACCCTGCATGGGACATGGGCGTCCAATGCACGAATACAGTGAACAACACTGAACCTTCTCTCGCTGCCTTTTGTTAAATACAATGCACAGCTTTTATATAGGTTTCTTCGCTCATTCGGGATTACAGCATTTTACACAATGAACTGGACTAGCGGCAGGTTTGCTGCCAGTGTAATAGCACACCGCTCCAAGTCTCGTGGTCGTTGTATATAGGCACCGTCAGTGGCACATTTTGTGTCAACGTAATATGACCCAGTTGGGTTGTAATAGCATACGGCTCGAAGTCTCGTGGTCGTTGTATATAGGCTCCATCAGTGGCACATTTGGTGCCGATGTAATAGGACACAAGTGGGTTGTAATAGCATCCGGCTCGAATTCTCGTGGTCGTTGTATATAGGCTCCATCCGTGGCACATTTGGTGCCGATGTAATAGGACACAAGTGGGTTGTAATAGCATACGGCTCGAAGTCTCGTGGTCGTTGTATATAGGCTCCATCAGTGGCACATTTTGTGCCGACGTACTAAGACCAAAGTGCGTTGTAATATCATTTGACTCTGAGGGTTGTGCTTGTAGTATACAGGCTCCGACGGTAGCGCACTCACGATAATGCTGCGGTAGCATCAGATAATGCATACTGTTGGCTGATAGTCATCCTAATTAAGTTTCGTTTGGACTTGAATTGGTAATTCAAAATCAATTTAGGGTTTGGGTTCGCGGCTACTGCATTGCGTAACTATAATTAATATGTGGCTTTCCGCTTCATGTTTACGATATTTTTACCATGAAAGTTTCGTTGCTGAAATCCAAGGGGCGTTGGAAGATATACTGGGTGACCAAAAGGTCGTCCATAAGGTGTACATTTGCACTGCTGAGGGCCAAAAGTTTGGTCATTTAGGGAGTTACAACACTCACACGACGGCACACGCTTTCGCTGCTCGCGCAGAACGGATGCATATTCCGTCAACGTTACACGGTAATCGAGTGCAGACTGGTAAGTACGTACGACCACGAATTATTCGTCACCCATGGCGCACTAAAAGTCACTTGTGCTGACCGAAAGTACGGTTAGAAAGAAGGATTTACCGCACTAAACAGCGCCGATAATTATTTAGAACATTAGTTAACAATATCCGTGGACATCTAAAGATATTTATCTTCATCTCCTTTTGCTTTTCCGCGAGTAGCCAAAAGCACGCTTCGATGGGTAGGCTGGCTGTACATATGTTTGGATAAAATGATAATTCATAGGTAAAATAATGCTGCATAAGTTTCCTATGATTTTACAAAAGCTTCGTTGTTAAAGTAGCCACTTAATCATGTCTGCTGTGATGTGTCCACTGCCATGAAACTCACAAACCACAAGTGTTACTTATTTCATTATATTAATAATGCGCTTCACATTAAAATTCCGAGGCTAAAAATATTGGCACAATAGGAGACTAGTTAAAAATAGTCCAGGACGAAACTAAAAGTGGACTGCAGGAATTGTTAACAAATGGGCTCAAAAACAGTATGCTTATCTTTAATACCTGGTAGTGAATAATTTTTACTTTGGTTACCAATATTTCATTAGTTTTAGGCATATTAAAGGCAAGTATAGCTGCATGCATTACACACTTCCATGTTTCCCCATTGACACGTAGGCGCATAGTAACGCCAGTTGGATATTAGCAATTTTGCAACACAGCGTGCCCAGCTGATTGAGTGGACACCAGTTTGCATTCATATCAAAACACTTTTGCTGCACATCTCGCCTGAATTCGGTATTGCGTCTAACAACATCTAAACAGGACGCTGAGAAGAAGCATAAAAGATAACCAACGGACAATTAACGGACGCTCGTGCAAACAAGCCTGTCAACAATGAAAGCTTTTACGGTATAGGTTGCTGAAATCCAAAGTTTTTAACGTTATCCTCTAACCACTTTACAGTTATAGTGATGTACGGAAGTCCTGGAAGTTCCTCCAGGGGGATACTTGACTTTATTCGCACTCAGTCTGCGAATAAGTGTTTAGTTCTAGGGGATTTCAACCTCCCGGCATTAGGAACATTCGGTGCAGACTTCCTTGAACTGACTCTCCAAGTGCCTTTGCACCAGTTCGTTGACTTTCCCACTAGGTATATGGACAACCAAATACCATCTACTTTAGATTTGGTTTTCACTAAGTCCCTCGACTTCGTGACTGACGTTTCTTACGGTGCACCTCTAAGGTCCAGCGAGCACGCATGCATATCCTTTCGATGTGCTCTTTCAAGGCACCAAGAGACCGCTATTGAATTACTTCCGAATTTTTGGCGGGCGGATCTCAGTGCGATGCGAGCTAAGCCTTCATTACTGAACTGCGAAATCTCGATGGCTGACTCTGTCCAGTTAGCCTGGCATAAATTTAAGGCATACCTTACGGAGGTTTCCACTCCCTATATTCCCCACATTAGGAAAAGCTGGTTAAGGGCACAGCCACCATGGATAGATAAAACAGAGAAGTACCTACTCAAGAAACCGCTAGATGCTGGCGAACATACCAAGCGGCTCCATCAGCCGGTACCTATGATAGTTATGGAGAGATTAGAAATAAATGTAAGCAACATCTCAGAACTATTCGTCTCCAGAACGAGCAGGGTATAGCGGACTGTGCCGCAGCTAATCCCAAGAAGTCTTTTGCTTACGTTAAAAGACGCAGCGGGGCGAAACTGTCTATACCAGCGTTATTGCGAGCAGACGCGGCCTGTGCGAAAACTGACTATGACAAGGCTTGTATAAAGGGTGATCAGTATACTGCGGCCTTTGCTCGGGAGATCTCTTTACTACAGAAATTTCCTCTGATCCAAGATATCTTGGATCGACTGCGGATAACGACCCCCGTTGAGGTTTTCGCTCCCACTTTTCAGATTTCTGTATCAATACGGCGAACCGCAATGTCATCCAAGTGCCTAAGTTGTAGCAAACGCGTCACTTCCCGCTCAAAAGCTGTTCAGTGCGCTCTGTGTGAAGGGTGGCTGCACACTTCGTGCTGTAACATCGATGACGCTTTATATGAATGTCTCCAGCGCACTGCCTCTGAGGTCATGAGCTCACATTGTGACTCATGTCGAGTAATAGTGAATGACAAACGTCTTCTGGCTAACCATCGTCCTTTGAGTATATGCAGCCTTGTCACCTTGGCCGTGGACAATACGGAAGATGAGTTACCCCCATCATCCATTTCCCTACCTGAATCTGGATCTGCTACACCCAAACCAAATCGACCCCGCACCCTTTCTGCTACGTCGGCCGAGTCATTACCGTCCAGTAAGATGATTTGTCGACCGAGGAATAAGCCCGCAACGTATGCTGCCGTGGCGAGCGCCACCGCTCCAACATCAACCAGTCTTTGCCCAGCTGAAAGCACGCCCCCACGAAAGCTGGTATCTAAGCCCAAGGCGAAATCCAACACCGGGGATAACCCTTCCATAGTGAAGGGAAATGTGCCCCCGACCTTTATCAGCCAAAGCCCAGCCACCAATGCTGTTAAGTTTAATCCCAAATCCGGGGATAAACCAAATTCTAAGCTCTCAGCTTCTCAGTCGCGAATGAAGCTAGTTCTCAATAGACTTTCTGAGCTAGAGAAAGTGATCAAAGAAAATCCGTCCTCTCGCAGACCGCAGATGCCTGAGCGCACTCCACCTTCTCGGGACCGTTGCCTCATCATTATGAACGCAGCCGAATCGAACAAAGCCACCCCAGCGGAAAGAATTCTGAATGACCAAATTCTTCTCGAGCGTTTGATCTCTTTGTTATTTGATGAAGGGGAACAGGGGATTAACATCGTTTCTGCATTCCGGCTCGGCAGGAAGCAAGAGGACCCAACCAAATTTCGCCCCCTCAAAGTCGTGTGTCAGACGGAAGAGGAATGCCGACGTATTCTGCGACGGACCTCGCGTCTCAAAGGTGAGCCATATTACGTACTACGTGATCTTTCTCCAGAGGATCGGATAAAAATGAAAAAGGCTGTTGAGGAGCTACGAACACGCCGAGGAAATGGTGAAACTGACCTTCATATTGTGGATTTTTGCGTGGTTCGGAAGACCCTGAGAGCCCGTTGGAGACCCATTCTTCTCATCCCGGGACAATAAAACACACAAGTGGACTATTTGTATTAACCGCCAATGTGCGCAGTCTGCGGAATAAATTGGATGAGATTCAGTTGATTGCCTCAGAGACCTGCCCGGACTTAATGGCCTTCACTGAAACCTGGCTATTCACCGACATCACGGATTCAGAGGTGTCTATCCCTGGTTATCACCTCTCCCGATCCGATCGACAAGGAGGGAGGCCCGGCGGTGGTGTAATAGTCTATTGGAAGACTGATATTAAAGTGCACGTAGTTGAAGCGATCAGTGACAAAGACGATGAGTTTGATGCACTCTGATGTCGTGTTCATGATGGTCGGAGTTCTCTCTCATTTGGTGTTGTCTACAGAGCGCCTTCAGGCTCCGGAGCCCGGTTGATGGACTCGATCAGGAAGCATGGTGCACGAAAGGACTGTCTTATCGTTGGGGATTTCAACGCTCCTTCTGTTGACTGGAACCTGTTTCTTTGTGACCGACCTACAGAATCCTTCGAAGCTAACTTACTGGAGACCATTCTTCATTGTAATTTGCTCCAACACGTCACTGCACCAACTCGTATTCCTCCAGATCAGACGCCGCATATCTTGGATCTCGTACTCTCCCCAACACAATCAGACATCACGAAACTTTCAGTTCTACAGCCCATTGGCAGCAGTGATCACTGTACTGTCTCATTCCAGTGGTCACGTCGTCTCGCTGTTCACAGTCAACGTGCCGACCGTCGGAATTTCTGGCGTGCCGACACAACTCGTTTGAAAACGGCGGCAAGCATTGTCGATTGGAGTATCCCTGAACACCTCAATG
>CALYDF020007212.1:0-12699 GCA_944474145.2 Dicrocoelium dendriticum | reverse complement strand
GAACTGGTGGTTGTACCTTGATTTCCCATATTTCTCTTACTTTCTGTTCGCTTTTTCTGTCCATTCATCTCTCTGTACAATCACATCTTCACAGTGCAAATCCTTCTTTCTGTTTCCTTTACTTCGGTTCTGCTCAATGTTTTAGCTATTCTGTGCATTTCATTCAATTGTCGTAGACCGTTTTCTCATGAGCAGCACAGCAGGCCAATTTCCGAGATTGTAGTCACACTATTTCCTGGCCTTTTATCTTTGCACATCCGCACCAGTTCATCAGTTTATCTTTTTTTCCGTCCCGCTCCCAAGGTATTGAAAGTGGCCGCGCCCCCATACGAGGCGTCGTTTTTGTCGGCTCTCCATCCTCTGGTTACCCATTCGGACATAAGCGATGGACTTCAGTCCGGAAAAGACATGGAGTTCGTCAACGATTTCATGGGTGCGTCACCTTTCCACCTTTTCCACTGTCGCTTGTTCACTTTCCAAACCCTTCTTTTCGTAATTCGGCTTAACTAGGCGGCCCATTGTACGCCGTTTGTGGTAGCTTATTTTCTTTTTTGAGCCGTACTTCTAGGTAATGTAAATATGCTTTGTACTTGCGTTAGGCGTCCTCACCAGCTCCGTTCGGTTAGTTGGATTGATCCAAGCGTGGCTACACATTGGATCCGGTTACCCTAACTTGTCTCATCACACTGCTACAGCTTAACACGGGTGCGGTTCTGAAACGAAAATCATATGTACAAACAGTTGTGTAACTCGTTGAGAAACGTCTAATTCTACATTTGTTTCGTATTGTTACAGCTTTCGTTTGCTCACAATTCTGTAGCGCGCTTCGGGCTGAGTTACAGAGCTGTTATTTATTCCCTACTTTCCAAAATTGTACAATGGCAAGAAAGAACGGCATTTCGACTGCTTAATCTGGATTCAATTATTTCGGGTATTCTCGTCAGCCACTTTACATACATTTAGTGGAGTGACTAGGTTGCGTACGGAGATAATCAAGTGTAACGTCATGGGGGAAATGATGGCAGTCAAAGCTCATCTGACGCTAGTTGGCATTTTGCTTAGAAGAAGGTGGCCATCAGCGTCGCCAAGGCAAAGCGAGACTGGCGGCGAACTCTGTCTCTTTACCTAGAGTGGGTTCCATCCGCCTAAGTGCTGAAGCCTCAGTAAACTGAAGCAAGCGGGCTTCGCTCCGTCGGTTGATTATCCCAAATGATTCACGTGTGTTTTCACGCATGCGGCAACCAAGTGTGTCTGGCCATCAAACTTGTGAGCAACTTCGGACGATTCGCTACTAGGTTTCGCGGAATAATCTCTCTGACATCTGGATTGCACATCTAGTACTCAATGGGGTTACAATCTGCGTTGGGACAAATCGTGACATCTCGATTTTCAGTAGTAAATCCTTCCTGAATATGGATAAATTCTACAGTTCTCCTACAACGACCTACTTTCCCACCATCACTTGAATCTCATTCGGCTAGGTTCAAGCTGGTAACCTCATAAGTGAAGTCAACTTGGCGCATTTTCGTACCTTACACAATCACCACAGCAACAATGAAAGATCAAGTTCATAGGAAGTGAAGAAATAGTGCATTTTCACTTCGCCATGCGGTCAGCCAGTGTGTGCATCGTTCCTGTTTGCTCAAATTGTGACACATATGGTATAAGAGAGTTATGATATGTTGAATACGGGGAACTAAAACTTTAAATTTGGACCGTGTAGAAACCATAGATTTCGCACTTGGGAGATCAGTTTGTGGTGGGTGGGGGAGGCCGTTTTGAAAATTTAGTGGAAAGTTGATTCATGATGAACTTCAGTTTTTAGCATCGAAGCATTTCAAGCTTAAGGGCGTGCAATGATAGTCTTCTGATATATGTGCAGTTTTAAGAATCTGTGTGGACCGGGATAAATTGAAAATGCGAAAACACCAGGAGGAGGCAAATACCTTCCCACTCATCAGAGCGGAGAAACAGCAGCGTAACCTCCGAGAGCTTGACCAGTTCACGGGTTCGCCCACTACTCGTTTGAAACTTCCAGGTTACCTCAATGGTTAGAACTGGTTGGCGGCATCCGGTTCCGGACTTACCTGTCACTGCAGCCTCTACAGGAATAGCCACAGGACGCCTGCGTCTACAGAGGGATAATGGGCGGTTTGCGCTGCACCACCCACAGCTCCATCCACACATCCCATATCCAGTGTAAACGCAAAGGAATAAGCGTGAGACATGCGGATGGGAGCCATGTTTCATCAACGGAGCCGGCCCACACTCCTTTATAAACAAACACACTTTAGAACGACATCATCGACTTATTCACTTTCGGTGAAATTATATATTATAGAAAGACGCGATGTCCGTGGGATTTTTATTCCATAAATGCGCTGTGTATGCGGTCTGTAAACTGGACAACTTACGCAATTTTTATAATAACCCTTGAGCACTAGCGACTTGCCGATGCGTTTGTTTACTCGAGTAGCATGTTTTCCATTTTGTATCCATAGTTATTAATCGGTGTATTGCAAAGTTTAATGGAGTAGTGATTTTTCACCACCCCTTACACTTTCTTGCTTCTGATTCACAACCAACTTAGCCCATAATAGTTATTTTACACAAATATTCTGGTAGACGCGAGTAACTTCGTGGCTTCATTCTAACCTACTCTTTCTTTCCGATTCTCGTTTGCTTACAGAACATTATGAAAGGGAGTTAATTTCGGAGTGTAACTCCGATTGATGAAATTTCGCCGAACTATCTTGTACATTTCACCATTTCCATTACGTTGTATATACTGAGAAGTTGCTGTTTATGGACGCTTAGATATACTGTCTACTTTGCGTTGAGCTCCAGCTACGCCTGTACATCGTCTTCTTGTAGGCTTCAATGACGGCGTCACTTGCGCATTTTTCGCCGTGTGGCAGTGCGATACATATCAACGTGTCTCTGCGAACTACAGTTTTATCCATGACTTACCGGGGGCCCAATTGTAACCATGAGTTTCCGCACTCTCCTCATGATGTCGATATTTAGTGGGTAATCTGTTTCTCTCTAGAGATCTTACTGAGGGGCACCGCGGATTTGGCGTAACGGTTTGAAAGAAATGGGTGCAGGACTGCCTCACTCTTACCATGAACTGAATCTGCTAATGGTCGGACGAAAAATACTAGGTTTCCACTTTTAGACATGCCATTAATACGAGCTTGGAGGCTTGGGCCCTGCGGCCTCTAAATCTCACCTGGTTGTCCAGTATGTGCAGGTGGCACGACACTGCTTGTTTCACTTATCTGTTCACCTAACTCCTGATGTTTGCATGTTACTTCCACTTTGATCTGTATCGTGAGGTCGTTATCCTCCTGACCAAAGAATACATACACCTCTGCTTTGTTCGTTTGGCCGAGTGGTCTGCGCGCCTGGTTTACAACCATAAGGTTACCGGTTCGAATCCGCGTAGGGGTAAGCGTCCTCGCGGTATACTCAGCCCGCGCGCGATTGGTGGTGGTCGCGTGGCAGCGATGCGCCATTACGGCGTACAGTTGGCGATTTATCTATTTATTTTTATTATTGTTGTATTGCAACCGTATCTAATGAACAAACCATTGATTTGGCTTTCTCTAGTACCTCCCATTGCATTTTTGCTCACGCAACTATGTGTACACAATTCCCTTCGAAACTGTTCCGCGCCTTCTGCAGCCCATTGCCCTGTATGCATGTTGCTTCTACACCCGATTTCAATCCAGTGCACGTAACTGCATCTTGATCCATGTCGAATTCCCGTTTTTCGTTGTGTGATTCACTTGTTTGCGGGGATTTTTCCAGGCACTCTCACGATCAGGCGCGATTATTTTGCCATCATATTTGCAGATACTAATGTGTAATTACAATGATCCCACATAATACAGCTTCTGTCAGATAGTAAGGAGCTAAATCGACTTCTTCACTGCTGTATGTACCACTCTAAACCTGGTCTTACTTGTGCGCTCAGGAACAAAGTTTTTTCTCTATCGCACCGATCGATTGATAGCTTGATGCTTCTCTGCCATCTCAAGTGCACAGGATTGTGTTCCAGCGTATTTACTCGCTGTTGTGGAGGTTCTTTAGATCGTATTGAGGTGCACATTACTGGCACGCGTTCCAGCCTCATCTGCACACGCGGGTAATTGCATATTTGTGTTATTTTAGGTTGCGACTCCATTGTCACCGGCACTGGAGTAAATCTTATGGTCAGTTACTTTCCCATAGTATTCGTTCCGTAGCTGATCATCTCTCAGCTAATTTCCATGGAACGGTGTATTCACCAATTGCTGGACTCAACTAAGTCTGATTTCTTCTCTTGAACTTCCTCACATTCACACCCTGATCTGTTTCAGTTCTTTTAGCTCGGTTGTTTGTCTACATTTGGCGACGTCAGCTGCCCGCTGTACTTGTGAAGTGCTATTCAAAGTGTAGACATCTATCTGTTACCCTTCGTTTCTCGTCACCAGCTAACACGTATCAGTGATAATTGTGACATATTTTCTCATAACTAAGGTCATATCAACATCCGCATTGTAGAATTTGACTCTTCCTGAGAATGTTTTAGACAGTCATCATATTTCCCTTACGCATCAAATCAATTACTTCCCATTAAAACTATACTCACTCGCACACATGCGGACGGCTACCAGGTGGGCAGAGCTCATGTGGTCGGGAATGGCCCTAAGTTCGGTCTTCCTGATGTTCAAGTGGAACTCCATATCTGTACTCAGTTAGACAGTTATCACCCGCCCGGAAAAGCACTGTATAGCTGTTTCCTCCTTTCGGGAATCCTCAACAGTGCGCATTCCATCTGGCTCCTGTGGGGCTAGAACCCGCAACTTGACTGCTACCAGTCCATGATGAAGACCATTGGGTTACGGGGGACGATAACGACCGACGTGACCAAATTACTAGATGAGATATAGCGCCGTCCAGTATCCACTGGCTTGTACCTTACTGCCGTGCAGTAGACAGTGTAGCGCCCACACCGGACGATGAACTTATCAAACTTAAGTCGCCAATTAACTTATGGCATGAAGCGGAATTGGTTGGAACAGTAGCGGGCGGAGGAGAAATTGGTACTAGACAGTCAGACCAACAAGTGCTGATGTGTTCGACCAGTACTCAAGTCGGATAGTGCAAACTGTGCTGAAGCCGATTAAAGTGATCAGAACGTACAGACCAACAAACACAGACAGACCGCGGAAGAGACAAGAATGGAAAGAAACCATTGTGAGACGTCAACCAAATATCGCTCGTCAGTTATGTGCAGTATAAACGATACCTTGTTTTACAAATAACGTATTTTGTTCGTTACCCAGACTACGTTTTAACTTCCGGAGGGCTACCCTGCCTTCTATACGACAGTAACGTGCAATTCTGGATAGTAAGCGGCACTATATCGCATCTAGTAACTAAGTCTCACCGGTCGTTATCGTCCCCCGTTGCCCATTTGTCTTCGCCACTCTCTGGTAGCAGCCTGATTGTGGGCTATAATAATAGGTATATTTCTCAGAATCGTGTGACAGTTGAATGAATCTGGTTCGATCATTATGTACAGGTTTCTTTTAGATCTATCATTGCAAATGGCTGTTCATCAATTGCGAGGAATTTTTGTACTATTTTTCCACAGCTATCAAGCGGCTATTTCCTTCCCAAAATGTGTCGTCTGTTGGTGACAATTATCCCATCATGATATCAAGTGAATTGCAGCCCCGAACGCCTTAAGGAGAAGAAATGTAATAAATATAAGTCGACAGTAAATCAAACATTTCCTAAAGAATCGCAAAATAGAAATGACTTATAGATGATGCATCAGGGTTATATCGTTCATGTATACAAAACAGAGCTGAATGAGTCGTCTTGGAAAGCTTTGGCGCACATCGCAGGCTGACAAACGGGGGAAACGGCGTTTGTGACTAGTACGCGCGAGACTAGTGAGTTGTATGATAATAAAATGTATACAGAACACTAACCTGGCCCCATAGTACCTAGCAATTGAGTTAAGCAGGTAATCGAGTCAGAAAAATGTGAGTGAAATGTTTAGGACATCTTAAGCTAGGTCTGAGTGACCGTCATATAAACGCTGCCAATGTGTCTGTTATGTCACTAGCGAACAATGAAACCAAGTAAAACTAAAGCGAAGTATTTAGGGACAAGGCGCATTGAAGCCGTAATGCGAGGACCTGGGTGCCAAACCTTCCAGCGCGAATGACAAGTATGCAAGCAAGTAAAATGGAAGTGAAGTTATGCATGCATATTTAGCTAACTGGATTTGTGAGTCCAGCCAACCCAATTTACTAGTGGTTCCTCCAATTCATTGTAACAGTGGAGCCGACTAAAATCAAGGGAGTTATTGAGTTCTAGGGTGGGCTGAAGAGGCTTAACTAAAGCATTGATTTCCGAACGAATTACCTGTGGGCCATCAAGGCCACTAGTAAACGGTTAGCCTTCGGACCAAATAGAACTAGACAGTTCAGCAGCAGCTGTTTTTCCTCTCCGACGTGGCATCTACGCTTGAGGACCAGTTATGGAGTAGCCCAAAAGAGTATTTACTTTGCTTCCAGTCAAGTATTTGCCATTATTATTACGAAGTTTGTATTATACGCTGCAACCGATATCGACCGGTACTTTGGACGTTATCAAGCGTGAAGATTCGGATGCAGTTTTCTAAATACTAAATTTTGGGGGCAAATGGAAATTTATATCTACGAGTCCACCACGATATGAGCAAAAATGTTGCAAACTAACTATCTATGACTTATCAACACCCTGGTCGTTTTTAAAGTTCTTCCGTGACATCTTTAAACGTATAACCCGGCAACGGGTAACATGTAACTCAAATTCGAACACAAATGCCGGGATACCTTTTTGTGGGTAATCGTGCTCGGAATCCAACCCTGGAGAAATGCATATCCAACAATGGTGTGAACCTCTGCACGGGTTTATATGCCCTGGCCGCATGCCTCGTAGTTTTCGGAGCTACTCCGTCGCATTTTGTCGCACATCACCGGACTTACAGTTATTCATCTTAAATTAACGGCAAACGTCTCTCGAGAATACTATCATTGTATCCTACATTTATCCGGAATTGTAATTTCCGAGCTGCTTTTAATCGATTCCCACGCACGCAACGTTGCACGAATTTTAGTCTTACTCGATAGAGCGTTCCAACGTCGTTTGAAAAAGATCTTACTCATCCGAGTCCATTATTGTGTAGAGGAGCTATAGGGTGATATACGTTTCACAGCAACGAACCCCATTGAGTCATTGAACACGTCCGCTCAACTACAAAACTATATCAAACCACCGTGGGATCTGCCTCGGGCACTGACGCATTCGATTGGCACTCCAGAGGAAGGCACAGAAAACACCTCTCGCTGTCACAACAAAACGACATGAACTATGTGACCTTGCCCTCATCATCGGCAACACGAGAACAACTGCACATCATTAACCGTGAGTCAGTAATGAGTCGTATCACTCGCTTAGCGCACGCAACGCCTGGCATGCCTCATTCCAATGATTTGGGCCAAATTTGTTAAAGTGTGTATCCCTTATTCCGACTGTTGTAAAATGTTCCATGCGAAATGCGGCATGCTGAAACCTAGCGTGGCAAGACTTCATAATGGAAAGCCAGATTTCCTCTGATTCAGTGTAGAATGCACCTCTATCTATTCTCTTATTTCCTCAGTGGTACGATCGACTACTAGCCAAGGTTAAGGAAATTGTGACCGCATAAATCATCGCCATTGGAGTAAGTCTAGTGGGTTGCGCAACCAGGGCCTCTCCAGTAAGCAACGCAGCAAGCTTGAGGACGACGGCTAGTAGCACCGTTAGCAAAACGACACTAATAGCCCAGAAATTCAACAGCTATTGCAATACCACAAGCGGCTCACATTCGATTAGTTAGATCGAAGTTATTACACACAACAACAATTTGTGTTGCCTGTTCTGTGCCCCAGTGTTCCAGAATCAACTCGACATCAATTAGAGGCATTGTAAGCGGCAGATTCGCTTGGGGCTCGAGTGACTCTTAAAGCTTCCGGGACCAACCAAGAAAGGAATCCGAGACGTTAACTACGGTACTATTAAACAAAATAGAATTCAAATAAATGAATTTGTATATTTACCGAGACACGGAACACGGCCCCATTTGTATAGTGAATACATTTCATAATATTAAAGAAAAGTTTATTGGTAGCATTTCAGATCATGATTATTTTTCCTTGAGTCCAAGACCCGTGCAACTCATATGTAAAATTTGCGGATGTTTGTATCGTCAGGATTAGATAATAAAGGGAGGGACTACTAGGCTGTAAAGACACAGGACTTATATGGTATGTAATGACATGTAGTGGGTCAGCTGGCTGTAAGCGATTATCTTCTCATGTTTTTTTATACCAACTTCTGTCAATGTTTCTAGTGTTTGCTGTGAGTCAAATATCTTCAAAGCATTTGGTATAGTGAGGAAGGTCTGAAGGAGACTTCGAAACGTGACATGGCTTGTACACATGCGTATCTGTAGGGGTAGTTTGTTCCACAGATAAGTGTATCTCACTAAGAAGAAACTCGACCGAATTTTATGACTTGAAAGGTTTGTACGTATCAAGTAGCCGCCATTACGTATGGGGGAGACTGCAGTCTTCCGTAGTTCAAGTGCGATGCTGTCTGCGTAAATTCGTTGGTTTATAATACTGTAGAAGAGAACGAGGTTGTTCTTTAAGCGTCTCAGTCAAAGTGGATCCAGCTGGAGTTTTCGACAACGATCATAATAAGTCAGGTTTGAGCAGCGCCCCATGAGCAGCTTGGTAACTGATCGTTGGACATTTTCTAGAGCCGTTCTGTCTTTCTTTCTCAATTGACTGTGAACGATAGTACAATATTCCAGAGTCGGTCGTACTATTGTCTTGAATGACTGAAGTCGTGCTTCTGGTAGGGAGAAAGTTCTGGTGATATATCCGCATAACTGCCTTGCTTTCGCAACCTGATAAAGAACATGTTCAGAGAAATTGAAAGAGTTGGAGTATCTAATTCCTAAGTCCCGAACTGAATCAGATGTTGGGAGCACGTTTCCGGCAAGTATAATGTAGCCTTCTGGGATGCGGCATCTGTACCCAAGTACTTGGGATTTCACTGCGGAGAACTTCATTAATAAACGCTCACTAGCTATATTTAGTGCGGTTAGATCTTCACAGATGTTCCCCAAACACATATGTAGTTGGTCTGGATGAAATGAGTAAACAAGTTTGACATCATCTGCAAACAGAAATGGGTGTCCATGTTTGATCGGGTTACATATATTGTTTACGTAGACTAAGAAAAGTAGTGATCCGAGCACACTTCCCTGGAAGACACCGTTGGTTATTGGCTTCGGTGTAGAATGTTGCTGATCGATTTTAACGACCTGAGTTCGACCGTTTAGGTATGAGTCGAACCAGTTAAGCAGCGGATTTCCAATTCCATATGACTCTAGAGCAGACAGCAGTGGCTTGTGTGGCAAGCGGTCGAACGCCTTTTGCATGTCCAACAGAATTATAATAATTGCCATTCCTCTGTCAGTCATAGTCGTGATGTGATTGAGAAATTGTAGCTGGCATGTAACGCAGGTGCGTTTTGAGAGAAAGCCCGTGCTGTGAATGGGTTGATCAGATCCAGTCTTGTAAGATATTGGGCAATGTTCTTCTTGACTATTCGCTCTAGGGCTTTGGAAGCAGCAGAGGTGTGATTTATTAGGCGGTAGCTCGACACTTGATTTCTTGGTCCACCCTTGTGCTTAGGCATTATAATGGATTGCTTCCATTGAGCTGGACAGTAGCCGGTAGTGAGTGAAAGTGTGAAAATGTTTAATAACAGTACAGCGAGGTTTTTTTTTCCTCCGAGTTTTATAACAGTTGGCGAGATGCCATCTGGACCTGGATAAGTTGATGGTTTTATGGCTGCGATGGCACTTTGCACCTCTCTTAACGTCACAGTGATATTGCAGTATAGTTCGGTCGTTCTTTTTGGAAGTGGAGGATGAAGTGGCTGAATGTTGGGGACAAAACAGGTGGCAAAACTAGAGTTCATGACCTCGCATATACAGGAGATGTCACGCGTTATTGAACCATCGTCTAGAGCCAACGTTTCAATTTCCTGTAGTGGTTTAGGGTTCCTTCTTTTGAGTAGTTGCATCAATGTACGTACTTTCTCAGGATTTCTGAGTACCCGGCTTTCTTCTTTGATTTTGACCGTTATGGTTAGACGTTGTAAATATAGTAAGTTCTAGTGTATTTGTAGCAATGTTGCGAAGCTGTTGTTCCTGCGATATAGCGATTGGAGTTTCTTTAGTTTGATTTTGGCTTTGGACAGAAGCTTGAGTTCACCCCTATGTTCATGGGTATTTCTCATTACAGTAGGTGCTAGTAGATCCACAACAAGAGCAATATTGTTTATAAACTCATTTGTAGCCACAGTAGGGTTGTGAGTTTGGAATGACGTATTCCAATTCATGGTACTGATAAGTTCATTAAATGCGTTCTAGTCCACACGATGGAGGTTGCGATTGGGTTTTAGCATTTTACTTGGTCGTTTAGGTAAATCAATAGTCATATCACAAAGCACTGTGTTGTGATTACAGCCATGTAGTGGATTATCAGTGAATGTATAAACGTAAGCGATTCCCCTCGTGAATACAAGGTCTAAGGTAGTAGCACTTCTGGTTGGCTCTCTAACATGCTGAGTCCAGCCAATGAGGTGGATACATGCGATAATTTCCTCAATCTCCGCCGTGTTTCTGAGCGTAGGCAGCATCCAGTTAACGTGTGGTAGGTTAAAATCTCCACACATAATTTTGGATTTGTATGTGGTGCTGGAAGCAACATTGATCATATCGATTAGCTTTTGAGTTGCACATTGAGTAGTTCGGGGCGGCCGATAGATATAACCCACTAGGAGATCAATGGATGGGATCACTAGCCATAGCGTATCTTCTAAGCCAATGAACACAGATTGATCCGCGGGAATGGCAGTCAGGTTATTTCGAGGATATATAGCACATACATATTTACATGCCTTGTAACGCCTTGACGAATGCTACACAAGAAATCCGTAGCACAGTAAGACAGAAGACGGCAGGATATAAAGAATGTCTTGAGAAAATAGCACTGTGCAATAGCTATGTAAATATAGCCTGAGGGCAGTGGGAGAAAGTGGTGAAGCAATGAGTTATACCACGACGGAGCGCAACAGCCGGGAACACGCGGGCAAGATGGCGGACCAAGTTCAAAAATGCAGTCCGGTATATATAGGCTTTGGCTGAGTGCGAAGTAAAACAAAATGTGTACAAGTCTGGATGGTGATGCTTGATGGAGTAAAATGTCATTGTTTATGATGGACACACCATACGAAGATCCCGGGAGTGTGAGGTAGGGGGGGGGGAGGGGGGGGGTCGCCAGGGGCGACAGTTCTCCCAAAGTCCCTAATGCTATTACCGTCGAAATACGAGCACCGACGGCCCCTGCCTGGCCACCCAGGCGTTAGGCGCGTAGGGCCACCCCTTGTGATCATTGCCCCGGGACCGTTTAGTTTATAGCCGATTGATCTTGCTATTATTTGCGACGCATTACTGCTGGGGGGGAGGGGGGGGGGGGTCGCTATTCGGCCGAGCAGCGCGAGTGGGGGGGTTAACGCAGCGCAGCCAGAGCTGGGCTGCGTTGTGCGACGTGATAAACAAGGTGTGAATCTACTGAGGTTCAAGACAAGTCAGAAGTTACCGCATGGGCACTCCGGGAGTACCGGCCCGGGGGATCACAGCAGCCCATGCAGGCACAAAGGGCACTCGCGCTGAGCCCAACCCAAAATTAAATACCGAACTGACTGCAGAGTTAGCTCCGGAAGCTCCCCGTGGCAGTGGGGGCACGAACCCCCGAGGGATATGCAATAGGCCAAGGGCCCCCTGAGACCTGCCCATTAGCTACCCGGGGTTCGCTAGTGCAAGACAAAGCGGCCCTGCCGCTAACCTGTGCCACGCCTTCAGCATGACCCTCATACCACCCATCAAAGCCGACGCGCGAGGTCACCGGGCGCATATATAAATGCCACACCCCGCTCGGGCAATAACCGAGCTATTGATCACATAGGTGGGGTGCTACGAGCACTAGTCGCTCCAACTGGTAGATAAAAGTCGGATGCTTGACGCCCCTTCCCGCGCGCGCTGCAGCCCCCCGGGGTGCAAGCCACTCAGATAGTGCGCCGCGCGCGGGCTGCCAGATCGTTTTATATATGCCCGCACACCGGGGAACACAGAATATACCCCGACCACACGGCACAGAAACCACACAAGGACACACACACACGCACGCTTAAGACTCGGGAATAGCCTCCGGCACTAAAAGGATGCGAGGATTTCCCCACCGGTGCTCCCGGTCAATGGGTTTTGTACCGGCCCCGCGCGCCCCCCCAGGGTGAGCACGGGGAGGGGGCCTATTGAATGAGAATACTTTTGCCTGACAGCGTGATCCGATAGCCACTGCGCTGCAGACGATGCCAGGCCAATGCGCAAAAGGCATGTGCGGGGGCGGGGGGGAGGGTGTCTATTGCCGAGACGCGGTAGGTGGGGGGGGGGGGGAGGGGGGGGGGGGCGGCCCCGTCCCCCGTGGCACACCGGCTCGGGGGCATGCTGTGGCTGACCCGGGCACTGGATGTCAT